>ML826484.1:17818-59318 GCA_009831015.1 Picea engelmannii
GTTTACAGGACAAACAAGACATAAAAAATCATAACAATTATATGATTTATAAATCTCTGCAATAAGGGAAACCTGTTATGCAAAAACTTATACTTAATAATTCAACTTATGAAGAAGAGAAATCTGTCATTCACAAACTAAATTAAACAATTGCTATGTTTTCTTATGCACTGGAAGAAATCAGCTATGGATTATATTGATTAAATTATATCATTTGCAAAAGACTAAGATAGCTAAAGTAGTCATTAACCAGATGCAAATAGATACATAAACATAAAACAAAATATTGATATCATGAAAAGCTAAAGCTATAGCAGAATATCAAATTATGTCTCAGTCTGTATTAAAATTCCATATCCTTGTTCTCCCACAAATGAGGATGATGTTATTACAAAAATAATGAGTATATATAAGTCTTTCCACAGGGTAAAACCTCCCTGTGGATAATATCAAACTGTTTACATAATCTGGGAAGATATTCCCAAAATCAACTAAACTAGGAACTAAAATGAAATCAAAATATCCAAATATCTTCTAACTGCTGATCAAATCCAATGCAATTTCGAATTGACCTGTAATGGACCAAAAATAACAAGTTAGAGAGATATCTTATGAGCAAAACAATAAAAATCTGACTCTACAGACTTAGCTACAGAATCATCTGATTCTGTAGCTAGTCTAAAATAACATACAGAATCTAAAATCAAATCGAATCTTTTAAAAGAATTAAATCCAATTTTCTTCCAATGATCATTTAAAACGAATCACTAAATGATTTTATCATTCAACATTAAACAGGATCAAAAGTGATTCAACCGAACATAGAGAGGAGTACTTTATTTTTCTGTTACCATAAAATCGGGTCTTTCATAATCGAACAGTAACAAGATTGTTTCATATCCAATTGAAATCGATAATGAACCATATTGTATGTGATACGATCTAATCCAATACAACCATTTTCCACTTGTTATAGCTGTAACGATATAGCAACAAGATTCAAGTCATTTAATCGAATGCAAAGAAAGAACTACTTCGTTTTGATTATCGTTACAAGTCGGGTAAATGAAATCACATGAACAACATCATAATCGTGTCTCAACAAATCGAATAAGATCGTTTTGATATTCACTCAAAAACATAACAAATAGCAGACACTTCGTTATACTTGCATCGAATAGGATGATCACGATAACTGTAAATCAAAAAGATTTAGGCTGTGAACAAATTCAAACCATAACCGACACATAACCAAAAACGTGACAGGATCAATCAAACAAGATTTGTCATAGATTTCGATTATTGAACTTTGCACAACGAGCAAACAAGGCCGATCAATTTTGATCACAATCGTTTGAATCGTAACAGAGTTTGACCGATTCATTTCACAATTTAAAATACAGAGCATCAATTATAATCTGAAATCGATTCGTAAAACAAATTTGCCAACTTAGAATAAAAACGGATCGATTAGCTAAGATTTTCACACAATTGTTATGATTTGGGTTCATTTCCCAATTCGGGTGCGAAGGTTATTTGAGAGCATTGTTTTCATCAACGAAACAGGGTCAATTAACTTTAACTTGGAAACAATCAAATGACACAGCAAGCATCTTCCCGAAATACTTACCAGTCCTAGCATACTAATGATAATGAAATCGAATCCAGACAAGATTGTAACAATCAATCTTAATCAAACCATTTATAGCACACGGATCATAACCAAATCAAATCTGAGCGTGATACAAACCAAATCATTCGAAGGAAAACTATTAATTTTATAAACTAGTCAATCAAATCTCAAAACACACCACTCAAATCCAATCGAAATCTAATGATTGCTAAACTGGGAATAACCATATCGTATATCGAATCGAAATTTGTTTTATTCAAAGCCAGCCCATATATAGAATGAATGCAATGTAACAGAGCTATTCAATGATGTGAACAGATCTGTTTGAAACTGAAATCGAGTCGTTATATAAACCTAGATTATTTACACAATGAAATGAAATTTTCCATACTTGTGTAGCAACGAGGCTGCTCAATTATACCAGCTTGGAATTAACAACAGCCGTGGCTGATTCCACATTTTTAAACAAGATAGAGCCTGTCATCTTTTGTTTCTTATCTTTCGCTTGTAGCTTGGCCTTTTGACTGGTCAGGGCTGCAATCTGGTCCTCTAGTGACTGAATCTTTGACTGGAGTATTGGGACATCATTATAATACTGCTCCAACCATGCATTGCATTGATCACAGGGTGACACTGTAGGTTTAGACAGAGCAGGGGAGGATTTGGGCATATGATCGAGGGTTTCACAAGGCAATTTAATGCCTGGGTAGTCAGGGTCGTCCTGTAGGCAGGGGGGTAGGTTTGACACAAAGTCATACGAGGGTTTGGCACACAAACCTTGCGAATAGGGGTATTCGCTAGCCAAGAAACGTTCCACTTCCGAATCAAAGTCCTCACTCAACATGATAGGGTTTGGCTCAACAAGAGGTTTTGGCATGTTCCTTGCCATTCGTGAAATCAGATGCGCATTCTTCTTCCCTTTGGCGTTTGTAGTATGGTTGGCTTTGGACTTCTTGGTCACAGGCTTAATAGTCTCAACACTCTTAGACACAGTGTGGGGTAAGTCGATAGGAGGGTCGGTCGAGGGTTTAGGCAGAAGGATATGGTAGGGTACTGTGGGTACGACCTTGACCTCGCTCACCATAGGTTTATCAACCTATGCAGGGTTTGAATCCTCGAAACCATTCCGAGCCACAAAATTGCTCCAACTATCCCCGAGCAGACTCAAATGATAGACAACAATAATCTTTACCAGCCCATAATGAAAAAGGCTACTATCAGCCTGGTTTCTTTTGTACTTCTTCGACATTTTAAACAGGATTCTATGCAAATAATAAGGCATATTGAGCTGATATCTCATAAAAACCATAAGAAAACGTAGGTGGTGTAAGAACACAAACCCGTACCGACCTTCGAAGGTGATAAATTGCTTGATTATCATCAATAAATCATGCCAACGTTGTTTAAGCATCGTTACTGGAAAACCTTTATCACAGGAGGTAATTTTACGCGACTGGAAGAGCAGTGTCCATGGGACCTCCTCGACTTTGCAATTCTTGGACCATCGTTGTCCAGTGGCAAGCAAACCCGTAGCAAGACTGATAAACTATTCATCAATTTCCAATTGAATATCGCCAACCTTGGCTCGACAGCCATCAAAGGTCATGGAAAATTGTCGAGCTATGCAGAGGTTAAAACCCTCGAATATTTGTATAAATGGAAGCCACCCATATTCCTCGAGGTCACTACGGGCACTTTCAAACATCAACAGGGCTTGGTTGCCATTGGGTTCAACTCAGACGACCGAGGCCATGGTGTGAGCACATGGTAAAGGGTTGGTTCGAATTCACCAACGCACAGGAGCAAAGCTATTCGGTCTAATAGCAATGAACGATCAAAGGGGGAAAGCATTAATGTGCGCATGCGAGGGTGGTGGAGTTATTCACCGCCATGCACAATAGTTATGGTAAAGTACAACTGGTAAGTTCCACATCTGTTCAAACAATCATAGCATATCTCAAAAACCATATCATTTGGACAACCAAAGAATCAAATGGTGAATGTTATGCCAACGTGCCAAATCAACTATAGTTTTTAAAATCATTGACATTCAACGCGAAACCAACACCAAATGTTAGCCATGCGCCATTGTATAAATCAAAAGTTTTAAACCATTGTGCCAATCGATACTCATAAAATTGACAAGCCAAGAGCTATAAAAAGATTAACATAAGGATCACATCATATATAAAAACAAAAATAAATCATGACCCCTATGCAATTCATAGAATCAATGATTAGGCAAGTCACAAAAAGTATAAATCTATATGCTCAATGCCTCACAAACTTAATAAAATCAAGTTATGGAATCAATATAAGAATGTCCAAATAGGCATAGTTCGAAAATACTTTCAGCCACATAACGATAAACCAAAGGTAAGTGCCATAGAAAATATCAATAAAAAGATGACGACAGTTCAAATAGTGATCGAAATGTGACCTAGAAAGGAGAAGTTTTCATGCTTACAGTCGTGAAAACTTAATGGAAACAAATTTGCAAGTGTCGCAATAAATGAAACTATCGTCTATTTGAAAGATGCAACGACAATTTGAAGTCCGGAAGACATAGGTGTAGGAAGCTTATAGGACAATAGAAAAAATTGAATTGGCTGCCAACAGCATGCTACCACATATAGGAAGAAGCACAAGATGAAGATGACCCACACAAATTTCAAATTACAAAAAATGAAGGAGAAAAAGAGGTGGAAGGTCCATCTTTGGAATCAGAAGTGTTTGTTGTGCCAATCAAGGTGAAAAAATTCAACATTGGGACAAATGAGAATCCCAAAATGGCCAGCATTGGAGACTACTGGGATGAGAAAACAGTAGAAAGAATAACAGATTTACTATGCAAGTACAGTGACCTGTTCCCAAACACCTTTACAGAAATGAAAGGCATAGCAGGAGAGCTAGGAGAGATGAATATACCTCTCAAACATGAGGCTAGAGCTGTCAGACATAGATTGTATATACTGAATCCAATATATAAGCATAAAGTGAAAGAAGAAATTGACAGAATGTTGGAAGTTGGTATCATAGAACCGGTAGAAGAATCAGAATGGATAAGTCATATGGTAATGCAAGAAATGAAACAATGAAGGATAATAATTTCTATGGATCTCAGTAAATTGAATGATGCTTGCCTACATGACCCTTTTCCTACCCCTTTCACAGATGAGGTATTAGAGAATCTAGGAGGCCAGGAAGCATACTCATGCACAGGTGGATTCTCAGGCTACCATCAGATCAAGATAGCTCAAGAAGGTAGGTACAAGACCACTTTTTCCACATAATGTGGATCCTACTAGTATACAGTCATTGCTTTTGGGTTGAAGAATGGACCAGCTATATTTTCAAGTGTAGTAATAGTTTCTTTCAAGGAGTTCATACATTAGTTTTTGGAAGTGTATCTGGATGATTTGGCAGTCTACATTCTGTTGAAAGATCATGTAGAGGTGTTAAAATTGATGTTGGAAAGATGCAGATAGTGTCAGATATCATTGAATATCAAGAAGTTAATATTTGGGACACTTTTTGGAATATTGTTGGGACATATAGTCTATAAACAAGGGCTATTTGTGGATCATGCTAAGATTGCAGTCATTGTTAATTTACCACCACTATCAAGTCTATGACCGAGGAATTTGAAGTCTACCATTAGAAGAGTACACCATATCACCCTCAAGCAAATGAACAGTTGAAGCCTTTAATAAGATCCTATAGAATGTATTGAAAAAAATATGCAATGTTAACAGGGACGATTGGGACTTGAAGATACCAACAATATTGTGGGCATATAGAACTACATGCAAAAAGTTGACAGGATAGACACCATTCAGGTTAGTGTATGTACAAGAAACAACGGTGCCATTAGAATTTCTAGTACCTAGTCTGTGAGTAGAAGCAATCACCAACATGATATAACAAGGCACAGTAAAAGAGAGGATCAGTCAGATAATGGAAATGGAAGAAGATAGGATTCTAACAGGATTTCACCAAGAAGTACATAAAGTAAGAGATAAATCTTGTCACGACAAACATATCAAGAGGAAGATTTTCAAGGAAGGAGACCTAGTCATGGTGTATGATAGTAAATTTCTTCAGCATCCAAGGAAATTCAGAATTCATTGCCTGGGGCCATACGAAGTGAAGATTGTCATAGATGGGGGATATTTATAGTTCAAATATTTGGGAGGCAAAAAACTAAAATGAATGATCAATAGGAGTCGACTGAAGTTGTACAAGGAGGGTCGAACTCCTAGTACTTAGAGAGTTACAATGCAGTAAGAAAATATGTGCATAGTGTATTATAGTAGAAGTTAAGACAGATAAAGTGAGAAAAATAAATAAAAAGAAGAAAATCCATAAAAAGTAAAAAGGAGATAAAACTACAAACAGATCGACGAGCATGGAAGGTTTTGATAGAATAGAAATGTTCGAATTAACAGTGCGCTGCAGAAAAACCAATGATTAAAAACACTGCATGCAGGGAAGTAGTTAACAGGCAAAAAAAAGACACAGTGCGCATGAAACATAGAAAAAAAGTGAAAAGTGACAACTGTCAATGCAGAACAATTCCATTTTGTTGTCCCACTATAAAAGTCAGAAAAGGGGGGAAATTAGGCCATTTTTGTTTTTTTTCTCTAAAGAGAAGAACAAAGAGAGAATTCTAAGCGAGAAAGAGTGATAATTAATGAGTTCCATTGGAGAGTTAGAGATCAGCAACTTGAAATTCACCAAGATGTCACCACCATGCGTTGGAGCGTCGAGAAGGGTCGAGCGAAACATAAGAAGTAGTACTAGGGTGACATAAATAGGTACATAGGAGATAATCACAATCATGGATGTTTACAAAATTCATATGCCAAAGTATGAGTCGACCACGATACATGTAGAGGAGAATAAAAAACCCTCACAAGAGGTCGAGCAGCTGATAGAGCACGTCGAAAGAATGGAATATGACGCGTCCAGGGGAAAAGGGATGCAACAAGAAGAAAAGGCCAGGGGTTCGACTCAACAGGGCCTAGAAATAGAAGAACAACAGACAATAGAGCATCAAGATATACCAGAAGTTGGGGTATCGTCCCTATAAGGGAAAAAGAAGGCACAAGAAGAAATCAATGAGCAGGGTATGAAATGCACATAGGTGGAACTAGACATACTGATGCCAAAACTCCCCAAGGGAGTGAAGGTCATTGATGAGATGGTGGGTGGAGTATATTCCCTTAAATACCCTGACCATGACATGATGGATGCAGTAAAATTCCCAGACTTGGAACCATAGAGATACTTGGAAAGTAGGGGAGAAGGTCCATCAGGAGCGCCACTATCAGAGCCTGTGCAGTGGATCCTGGGGACATATAACATGGGCATCATGAATTTTCTTGACATACCACACTTTGGGCATGGTAAACACATCAATTGATGTGTAAAGAATCTATTAGAAGGGGTTCACAGAGGAATATTATGGATGGATAGGCCAGTGCCTATTAATGTTTATCTCATTGCAACAATCACAGGGCTATCCACGGATGGGGAAAAACCAGAACAATACCTAGAGGATAAAACAAGAGAAAAAGAAACCTCAGATGAAATAAAGGTGAAGTGTGGTGCATAGAGGGGAAAAAGGGGAATCAATATGAGTGACATCAATGATCCTGCGACGTGATTTACAACAAGGTTGTTAGGCTGCAAGTTAATGCACATATGTATAAAAGAGGAGGTACCAGTGGGAATGGTAGCAATCGCAGAACAGTGCACGAAGGGGAGATCGATGAGCTAGGCTCCCTATTTACTAAATTATTTTCTAGAAGATTGCAAGGATGCACAAGATTGGGGTTCTGAGTTCCACTACTCATACTTACTCATCCTCATTACATTGGTAGGATGGAAATAACCTACATACACTTTGTTCCTGCCAAGGACATGAAAATGTGGCGCAACGCACTATACGTCATTGCGAAGCACATCATATCCCAAGGAAAATAAAGTCAACAATGACATGTTCTCTCTATACTTAACAAAGATCCATAACAGTTTGGCAGATACATGGAATATCTCCCCAGAAATTGTCCATGAGTTTGTACAGATAGCGAATTTCCAGGAATCATGCCACAACATGTGGCTACAGGAAAAGAAGGATCTAGCTAAGGAGTGGTTGCAGCTAAATTATTGTGTGACGATGTAGGACATCCACATGGAGGTACAAGAGTGGCCTGAGGAGTGGAAAGTATCAAAGATTCCAAGAATAAGGCCAACAGTACAAACCTAGACACAAGGTAGAATAGTCCCCGCGCAATAGATAGGAACGTATAGGGGGGGTCAAGCAACCCAATTCAAAATAAAAGTAGGACACAAAATAAGTCACAATGTGGGCCTACACAAGGTCCATCAGGAATAGAGCAGGCACCAAGAGGACCGACATGACAGGTGATCATAGAAGAAGTGTAGATAGAGGCACAAGAGGTAGCCATGGAAGAAGAAGTCAGGCATGATACATGCATGGATATGTAGATTCCATAGGCATCTGAGCCATCAGATGCCAAAATAAAAAGAACAGGGGAGCAAGCAAGTGGTGCCAAGAAGAAGGCAAAGGCCCATATAAAACCAATGGAAACATCATTGATAATAGATGATGTCTAGCTGATAGCGATGAAAGTCGAAGATAGATTATCAGAGGTATGGGAAAACGTGGAGAATCATTGAACTTCAATTATGGAGCAAGTACATGAGGTAAAACCTAGACTGGAACAGTTGAGGATCAGGGCAGAGAAGAAACATAAGGAGAAACCAATGCCCACTAGAGAAGGAGCACCTGTTGGAGAGACAGTGCACATCATGATGCAGGGAAGTGTTAATTTCATCATAACATCGGAGATGGTTTTCATCAATGAGGAGACAACATAGAGGCCCTTGAAGGACATTGATATGTTGGACTTGGTGCTGCCCAAGATTCCAACTAAAGCACTGTATAAATTACAAGTGAGCGTCGTGCACGAGATTTAGTCTAGAGCAAGGTATGATGCGACGAACTTACATTTGGCATAGGAAGATAACACCTCACTGAAGGAGGAACTTAGGTAGGAAGGGCAGGAGAAAACGATGGCACAACAAAATGTGGATGAGATGGAGAACCAAATTCAAGCAGTATTTCAAGCCATATTAGATAGAAAAGTAGTACAAGAAGCATCATCGCAAGATAAAATGAGAAAGATAACACAGACTCTGCAATAGTATAAAGAAAAAATCAAAGAACTAGAGGAGCGCACAATTCCCATGACTCCTCCAGAAGTTAGAGTGCAAATAAAGCAGGATGCGATAGCTTCTGTAGAAAACATCGCAAAAAACATATGAAGAATGACATAGTTGTTGGAGAAGAGAGCCCAGCTATGGACATGGATTTTAGAGTATGGGCACTTACAAGAGCTATAGAGGAAGGAGGATGAACTGCATGTAGCAATGGCAAATGCCAAACAATGATAGAGGATGATGTCACTATCGGAGAAGATCAAGACGGTCGTAGAAATGAAGAATTTACAATCTGAGGAGAAGGTAGTACAAGAATAGAAGATGGTGCGATAGGCTCAGTTGGATCCCTTGCAAGAAAAGATGGAGTAGTTGGTCATCGATATCGACACAACAAAGATGAACATAGAGCAGATAGGCTTGGAAGGGGGAGAATTGCTACAACACCCAATTACCACACAACTGGTGGAAAACATGGTCGAAAGGAGTAGTCAGGCCTAGGCACAGTGTCAGTGAATAACTGAAATGTATGACGTGTTGGCGCAAGAAGTGACAAATGTTGGAGTAAGGAAATGACTTGAGACGAGTCACAATGTCACTGTCGAGGGCCTGTTGGGAGCAAACCCATTTTTGGGAAAAGGATAATTTTGGATAATAAAGCGCAAATAAGGAAAATACAGCTGGCAGGAAAAGCAACATGTGCAGAGGAAAGCCCATGCAAAGGAGTAAATCATGCGAGGCACACATGCAAGAAGACCTAACCACGATAGGGTTAGGTTTTTGGCAAGAGGATGTAATGGTTGATAAGCCAAAAATAAGTATAAATAGGTACCTAGGAGGTCTAGGTTGGGGGGGTTTTTTGGGTCGAAGAGTTGGATGGGCGTTCGGTGTGATTGTAATTCTAGAATGTAAGAATGTTTGTAAAACCTGATCTCTTTTAGTAAGATGTTGAGTTGGGGAGAGGAAAGAAGATAGATATTGAGGGTTAGATCACAGACTGAGGAGCCTAGTGTGATCTAGTCTGCTTCATTGTAGACCTCGACCCAAATGATTGAGGATTGTAAGGCACACAACTCTATAATTTTGGAGAAACCATAATAAAGGAGCAATGCATCTAAATATTTGTGGATGTATCCTAGGAAAGGGTGAACCATGGTAGATCATTTGTTATGTGGATTGATTATTGTTTATTTCTTTACTGTCAATGGTTAGCTAGTAGATGAATGCATGAATGGGTTAACTAGATATGATTGTGTCTACATGAATGAATAAGAATGACATAATGTGTAGTATAGATGAATGTTATAATAAATAAATGAATATCAAAAGGTTCAATTCCATATCCCCACTGATTCCCAGGCTGGAAGCACTAGAGCATTGTATCCACCAATAGAACTATCTTGGGTGAGACTATGTAGTGGACCTTGTGTAGTGCATTGCCTTCTGGTTTACCAGGGGGGTCAATAGTTTTAGAGGGTTTTGTTGGAAAACATAGTAGATCTGAACCTGGGTCAACCCAAGAATGGTAGAAAGAGAGAAGTAACCAACAATACTTCTGTAAGATCCACCTAGAACTGGATGTCCCTGTGGTCCTTGTTAAGTACCAAATATCTACAAATAAAATCACCACATAGATACAATGAAAAGTATAGAAGGAATCCCACTTTATTATATGAAAACCCTTAAGGTATGGAAACATCATACAATCAATCATTTTAAGGAAGGGATCAACTCCTGATCATTTTCCTCTTTGAGGGGAAACCTCCTAATGAGATATTCTCCAAATACAATACTTCTCAACATTTTCATTACATTGTTTACACCCCTTTATATAATGATACCTACTACCTAAGAACATTCTAGAGGAGGAACCCTTTAGAAGCGAAACCTTCTAGAAGTGAAACCTTCTAGTAAGCCCTCTTACATTTTTTATGTTCACACTAGGCCTTATTTACTAATAGTGTCCTTCATACATAAAAATACATATATATTATTATTCTCCTTGGGTACCTCCCTAGGTACTCCATATTATTCCCCTATCTACACTACATTCCATCCCACTTATGAAAGCATTGTCCCCGATGGTTGTTATGATGGAGTACAACTAGATACCAGGGTCCCATGGATAATTATAGTGATGATGCTGAAGTAGGCTAGAGAGCCAAGGTCCCATGTATAAGTGCTAGCCACTATGTGGAATTAGTCCAAGATCCAGTGTAAAAAGGGAGCCAATGTCCAAGTGCTCATGTAAACTCCCCTCTGAAGATACTAGGAATCAATAGGTAGCTAAAAATGGTGTTCCAAATGTCTACACTGGTCATGTTGATCCAAATATGCAGATCCATCCACATAGTTGGAAAGGGTCGAAGTTGAATATGGAAGGAACACTACCACTTTAGAATATACAATATGGATTTTGGTAGTCATAATTGGCTCCTAATTTGTCACACTGATGTTCTCTACATAAGGTGGAGTAGAGTCATCATATAAAATATAAAGTGGTTGTGATCCCATAAATGACAACTATCCATATACCAATCATCATATTCAACCTCCCAATAATATCAACTGTATCTTTCTTGATTATATTCTTCCATGGAGAGATGGTTGATTATATCCATGTTGCATCTCTCATGGCTTGAAAGTTTGATGATCTCCGTGTTACATCTCCCCTCGTGAAATTCTATCTTAAGGGCTTCAAACTCCCATCGAACTTCATTGAGGCCCATGAAAATTTGAGAGTGAATATCCATTGGAAACACCACACATAATATACAAAAATAAATATTTGAAAATTATCTATCCAATGAAACTGATCGGGTAGAAATATAAGCACCATGTCATGAGTTATGAGCTCTGCAATCCCATCATCATCATGAAAAAACCTAAAAAATGATTGATTTTAAATCAACGATATCTTCACTTTCAGAGCTCCGATTAGGATTTTTTTTTTTTTTAAATGGGGTTAATTTGCTAGAGGAAATCATATCTACAATGATTTTAGGAAAATCCAGTACCAATTGCTACATAAATTTGTAAAATCATGTGGTCGTTCATGGAGAAACCGTGAAAAATTACTGAATCTAAATCAACAATATCTTGGCCTCCTGAACTCCAATTCGAATGATTTTTTTTTACAGTGGTTGCTTTTCCAAGAGGAATTTAGATAAAAAACTAGTTTCATCCAATTCTACACATAAAACTACATGAATTAACATGAGTGTCACGAACCCCTTTTTTATTTTTCAAAAAAAACTACAAAATAGAAAAAATTCCCTTTTTTCATGGATAAAGAAAGTGCTATAATACCACTTGTTGTGTACCAAAGATTTTCAAATACAATCACCACATACATATATAGAATGATATAAAAGGAATCCCACTTTATTATATGAAAAACCCTTTAGGTATGGAAACATCGTACAATCAATCACTTTAAGGAAGGGATCCAGTCTTGATCCCTTGCCCCTTAAAGGGGGAAAACTCCTAATGAGTTATGTCCAAATACAATACTTCTCAACATTCCCATTACAAAGTTTACACCCCTTTATATAGTGCTACCTACCACCTAAGAACATTCTATAGGAGGAACCTTCTGTTGGAAACTTGGTCAATACTGAGAGGGGGGGGTGAATCAGTATTGGTTAATTATTTAAACTTTTAATAATTTTAACTTATTAACAATTGATCAACAAAAATAACCTTGAATATAAAATAAATACAATAATACAAGCTACAATAATGATTGGGAGACACCAATATCCTTGTTTATGGATTCAACCCTAGGAAGCACCAACTCCCTTGTTTTAGGGCACCAACCCTAGGAAGCACCAACTCCCTTATTTAGCGAACCAACCCTAGGAAGCACCAACTTCATTTCTTCAAACTTTAATCAGTAAAGGACATGAGTCCTTCCTTTCTCCACCCTTCCACCCTCATTACATAAGTATCTTGTCTTTCTTCCTTAGACTATGCTATGCCTTTAGATATTCTATGTAAAACCCACATACACACTTTCCTTTCACCTTGTTTGTCTTCTTATATACTTTCCAAAAGGTATAAATTTGAACCATTGTGTCTTTTAGTAATGAAACATTGCACCCCTTAATTTAATTAACAAAAATGGTGATTTCATTAATTGATTTTCATACACAAAATTAGACATTCGTTTCATATGACGATTATGGAGTGATGGAAATGAATTTTACAATTATACGACATGGGTTTTGTGAATAACATGCCCAATTAGTCAACATGTAGGAATTTTCCCTAGAACATATGCAAGGTGGCCGATATAGGTGGTTCTTTGAAAGAAACTTGCCTAGATTTTCCTTTTGTTGTCAGATGCCAGATCGACTTCAGTGCATTTTACCTTTTCGTGAATGTCTAAATTGACCTCCACATATCTCCTTTGTTGGTGAATATTTAAACTCAACTTGTAAACATTTTACTTGATGGTGCATATTAAAATCGGTTCCCTCTCAGCTGCTAGTCACTAAAGATTCGACTTGGTATTCACCCATTTTCGTATTTGCTTCCTCTTTCGACCAACAAACATATTTTTGGTTGACTCAACTAGGAGAAATTTTGAGTTGAGTATTTTGATTATTGGTCCACCCAAATTACTTTAGCCTCGACCCGACTTGTATTTCCCAATTTAATTTTTCTTCGACTTCAACCTTTAGGTTACTTCATTCTTGGATAGACTTGTCTGAGAAGAAAACCAACTTGAGAGATTTGACTTTGGTCGTCCCGAATTTCTTTGGCTGACTTAAATTTCCTGACTCAATTTTCTTTTGACTTTGACCTTCGGAGTAATTTACTTCATTTATACTCGAACCGAATCGACTTAGAAGAATATCGACTTGTGTAATTCAACTTTGGTCGTCCTGGATTATTTTGGTTTCGACTTCGTCTTCAGCTTCGATATTAGACTTCTTCAATTTCGACTTCTCCTACTTATCTGACTTTGACCTTCGACTTCTTGGGCCTCTTCGATTTCTACCCTCCGATTTCTTTGACTTCAACCTTCGACATTTTCAACTTCTTCAACTTCAACTTCTTTCTAAGATGTTTATACTAGACTTCTTGACTATGTGACTATATTGATTCCCATACTAATATTTTTTGACATAAATTACAACACTATAACACCATGTCCAACATTCTTATTTGTGATTTGTATGCATCCATATTGGATTCTCCATTTGCCCTTTTTATCTGGACAATTTCTTCACAATTTATTTTTGTGCATGGATTTTAATGACACAATCCACCATAAACCATATTTCCATTAGGGTGATTTCATCAACCTCATACAATATAGGATGAGTGCATCAAGCTCATACAATATATTGGTCAATATTATATTTCTATTGATATTCAAGTCAACTTCATAACATTATGTCCAATATTGACAATGCTTGACATTCAAGTCATCTTCATAACATTATTTCCAATATTGACAATGCTTCTCAAACCAATCAATTAATGATACTTCACCTATATAGCAAGGTTGACATCAATGACAACCAAATTGTCAACAATCTCCCCTTTTATTAATGATGGAAACCTAGTAAAACAATCTTACTCCCCTTGTGAATATATTTTCTATTTTGAGTTCTTTGAGCCGACTTTGTTTTACTCTTTATCTCTCCCCCTTTGATAACAATGAAAAATGGAATATTTATCTTCTCCCCCTGATATGATGCTCCCTATGAGGTGATGCTTCCCTTGTTTTTGTGCCATTTGTTTTGGACTTTGTTTTATTGTTTATCTCTTCCCCTTTCTCAACATATGTCACATTAATTCTTCTATCATAGTCATTTGATTCTGTAGTAACCAACTCCAACTTCTACCTTCTTAGAAACATAATTAAATTGGTCATAGTATCTTCTGATGCAGTGTTTCCTTATATACTTGAGACATGTTTTAGTTTTTCCATGATACTTTAAACTATAGTCCTCTTCTAACCATGTTTCTTCAATGATGAACTGGATATGTTTTAGTTATGTTTCCCATTAGCTTCCTTCAAGAGTGTGAAAATATTATACAAATGTTTTTCAAGGACTATCATTATGTATTTTAGAATTCTCCCAATTTCTTCATGATGCTAGTCATATATTCATCCATTTGTAAACCCAAGATCCTCTTTATTAGTTTCTCATTATTTGAAAATACATGATTGGGTCTGTATCATATCATACTTTAGTAGCATTTGTATCATTATTACTTACTCCAAATCATACTGCACATTCATTGCTCTTATCTTTGTCTTGTCGACTTCAAGTTTTAGATATACAAACAATGATGGAATTTTGATTTTCTTTGCCACATTTATGATTTCCCTTAGCCAAGAGTAACATTCCTGAGTAACATTTTATATTCTTCAATATTCATAAGGTCATCACCAGGAACAACCTTAATTCTTCCTTGAATCCTCCTTCCTTTCTTTTGTTTGTATTTTCTATTGAGGAGGAGATTTAGTAGATCATCAAAATAGCATTGGAAAAGTTATGAGATCATAATCACTCAATTCTTCTGGTTGGTCTACTATTAAAGATTCATCACCATCATCACTATTTTGTGTAACATAAACTTCTTCGTCTTCTTCTTTAGAATTTTCTTTTTCCATTTTTATTTCATTGTCTAGTGGACTATTGATTTGAAGGACATCATCAAGCAGTACAATTGTGTCATATTATTCTTTAGGAACTCTCCTTTCTTAAGCTTGATTCACTTTATATGAAAAAAATTGATTGTTATATAACTTACTAGAAGCTTTACCCACCATTCTCCTATTATTAACTTCACCAATTTCAGGTGCAATATATTCATCATCTTTCTTTCTTTGTACTTCATATTTTCTTTTCCATATATTCTTATTCTATTTGTTAGGGTTTCCAATATTCAAGTATTGCATTGGTAATCTACATTCACTGGATTTATGGCCATAGTTTTTGTACCTTTGGCATTCAACATTGAGAGTTTGTAAAGGAGAGAAAGAGTTGTAGCTTACTTTCTTTGTATTAAACTTCTTGCTTCTTTGGACATTCTTTGGATTGTAATTTCCATAGGATTTATAATGTACTTCTTTGGGTCCAAAATTATTACAAGAATAACAATGTCCAAGGAAGATATGTTGATATCTGTTAGAGGGATTTCTTCTAGTGATTGCATTCTTCTTGTCATCTCTTTCTTTAGTAATGGGTGTTGATTTTTGTTTATTTGGGACGATCTTCAATGGCATCATCCTTTCATTATTATCTTCTCTACTTAAGGAGATTTTAAGAGCATTTGCATAACTGATTGGTCTTTTGATAGATCCTTGTGATGTAGAAGTTGATTCTTGGGTGTTGGCCCTTGACCAAGTTTTGGGAGATTCTTGGTCATGTTGACCTATTTTGGGACTTCGACAACCCGTCGAAGGCAGAGCGCAAGAATAAATAGAGATCGAGGGATCTCGGTCCCTTTTTGGGTCCTTCTTGGGATTTGGGAATATGTAATGGGTATGGGATTTCGGCCCATGGGTTTACCCATGTTTATGCCTATTTTGTAAACTCTAAATAGATGTCTAGGCAATGTAAGAAATATATCTATGTGATGAGCGGTCGATGAGATAAGTGCTAAGTATAAGTATGGTTTGTATATGCTTTGTGCATACTATGAGAAGCTTGTAGATCTAAGTGCAAGTGGTTGTAATAGACTGTGAAGGGCTTTGTGTTGTAACGCAAGGAAGAAGGATCTAGCGAGTTGCGCAGATCTTCTGTCCTATGTAGAGTAGGTTTTTTGTGGCTCTGTGCATGTAGATGACTGATTGAATCTAATAAAGAAGAAGAGTTGGTGGACATATCCATAGGGTGGGGGTGAACCACATAAATACTGTGTTGTTCTTCTCTGTGCGGTGTTCTGATGTATTTATGTGTTAGTTGCTAAGTGCTTGATATAGATAGATAGATAGATCTATTTATGCTTTGTTCTTATGATGAATCTGGATGTTAGATCTGATATAAGTGAATGTGCTTAGTGCTTGAATCTGCTAGATCTGTTCCATTTATATATGCTAAGTGTTTAAATACATTATATCAGGGTGAATGTTGCGATGCTCTATTTTCTCTGCAGAGTAGACATTGGTTAAACAATGATGAAATAATGGTGCTAAGTTCTCTATTAAGTATTATAATCACAGATTTGTGTCCCAACTAAGGTTGCAGACACCTGAGTCCTGCAACCACCCCTGCCTCTACCTCGGGTGAGACTTCATCTGCTTCACAGGTGTTGCTGAAAGGGCCGGTAGTTAGGGGTTTTTTGGTGCATTGTTGTAGCATTGTACCCTGGCTTTGCCCCTGTTCCAACAAATGGTTTCGTTGCTGGGACCTGAAACTGTGATTGCTAGGAACTAAGTAAGAAGAAGTTTTGTGCAAAGATCTGACCTGACATTATGAAAGCTCTCCATGTAGATCTGTTTCTCTAGTGCGCAGTACTCTACTTAGTCTGAAAATATTTGTGCTAAGAAAAAGAAGTCTGATCTGAAGAAAAGAGGTAAGATCTGAAAGCTGTGTGCTCTAAGAAAGGTAAAAGTGAGAATTTTTTATTAAAAGAGATAAGATCTAAAATCTATGATAAAAGTAAGAATATTGAAAAAGCTCTAGATCTGAGAAGTAAGATAAGTGGAAATTTTCGTTTCAACAGTATGGATCTAGGTATGTTTGATAGATTCTATCCTAGCTTGAAAACTAGGGTATTAATAGATGAAAGAATATTTGATATGAGTAGATATGATAAGAATAGTGAAAAATATGTTATACCTATGCATAGAAAGAATGTTTGGACTAATAAGTGTATGCAGGACCCTAGAAAGAAATGTTTGCAGGTTAGCTACCATGATCCTAGCGCGCAATTCCAAAAAGGTTGGGGATCATTTAAAATAAAGAGAGGATTAACCCTTCGTTACAGTTGCAGAAAACTGGGACATCTTGCCAAGGAATGCCCTGGGAGAAGACCTAATTGTCTTTGTTGTAAATCTATGAACCATGAAGTATTAGATTTCCCTAGAATGATTGATAATATTGAAGAAATGAACATGAGACAAGAAAAACCTAAGGCAGATCTAGGAACTAAGATTATGACCGAACCCCAGAAAGAACCAGAAAAATTATTTCTACATATGAGAGAAACCCTAAATGACCATTGACATGTCAGATTATCAGAGATCTTCAAAGAAAAGAAATGCCTTGAAGCAAGAATAGGAGACTTCGGCATTGATTTTGTTCTAGATGAGGAAACACAGGTGAATATCATGACAAAGAGAACATTGGAAGCTATAGGGATGCCTTCTATGATTCCTTCATTAGGAAGAATGGGACTATTCAAAGGAAAGATGATAAACTTATGTGGAAATCTCACCCAGATACCTATGGCTATCAATAGAGCTTCGATAGAGGAAGATTTTGAGATTATTAAATTTATTGAGAACAATGCACCATTTACCATGCTACTAGGAAAACCTTGGATTGAAAGAGATCAGGCCAAAAGGCAAGAAGAAGAAGAATTTTTGGAGGAAAAGAAGCAAGAGTTAAAAGAATTCATGACTAGAAGGATCACACACTTTATTAAAGAACAAAAGAAAAAATCAAAGCTATTTAGCACCAGAGACCCGGATGCTAAATTTGCAAGAAAACTAGAATACCCACAGAAGATTTAAGTACCTATTCCAGATAAAGAAGAAGGACCACCCTCGAATATTAGGAAAGAATCTCAATAGTGCGAAGTAACTATGCCAAAACAAGATAAAAATAATAATGGAAAAAGGAATACCGAGACGAAGCTCATTAGGAATAAGGCTAGAAAGATAAGTAAGAATAAGGCTAAGATCGAAAAGTTATAGAAAGATCCAGAAGAAACCTCGTAGAAGGAAACTTTTCAAAATTGGAGCTTCATCGGGACATCAGAACAGTGACACATGGCACTTCGCCATGGCGAAGCAATATAGCCATTGGGGACATTATAACTATTAGAACAACACTCTGAATGGGTACAAAGACATTTATGGATAGATAACTCACCATCTGACCATTGGGATTGCGCTATAATAGACAGAACAAAGTTAATAAAGGCCTCATACCCGTTGCAAGTGACCCGTTTCCGAGTTACCTATTTATCCCATCGCGCTATGCACCGAGAACACTTTTTCCAATTGTGAATTTGAGCTCGCAGACTTTTTGATTTTACACAATGTTCATCAAGCTCTAGATCTCTATCACAGTACTATGTCTAAGTTACCCTCTGAACCCGAGATTGTTAACCTCGAGCGTGTATGTTGGATGAGTTGAGCGTTGTAGAGAAAGTTGTTGAATAATTTATGATCGACCTCATGACTAAAAGAGTCATGTCGATGTCTATAGGTGTACAAGAATCATCGATGAGAGGACTGCCAACCTCTCCTTCCACTGCTCATGGAGTTGGACCATCATGGCCATCAGATGAAAAGAGAACCAAGCACAGGGATGATCTAGTGAATGCCAAATTGATCTTGAGTATATTACCCACCTATATTCCACCTCTGAGTGGCGTAGTAAATCGAGACAGTGTGCCCAGAGATTTTGAATACACCTTGGTTACAGCGTACCTCCTGAAGGGGATACGCACAGTTCGAGCAGACCAAGATAAGATTGTAGCGTTGAAGTTTAGCGACTTCAACCTCGGAGATTGAAAAGTATATAACATGCTCGCTTCACATAAGTAACTAACCAAAAATAAGGGGAATAATTCGAATATAATCCCCCAGACATGGACTATGAACCTCATGCAGTCCACCCTGTTGAACGTTATGAAGATTCCCCACTTCGGAGGACACTAGTAGGTGAACGCATGTGTCAATATGTTGTTGTCTTGTTACCATGGCGGTTATTTGTGGACAAACCTCTGTATAATGTTTGATATGATGTTGATCAATCGGATCACGGGCTTGAGCATGCAAGGACCTGATCCACAAGAGTTTTACCTTAGAAAAGCCATGGATTGTGCTCTAGCACAGAGGATCAAGGACACTTCTAGTGATGTCGAGAAGGGCACACGAGGATACAAGGTAGATTCTATCTAGAGCGGTGCAGTGTGCCTCACCTATCAGTTGATTTAAGGGAATTTAGTACGAAATAACTGACCTACCCAAGTCACTGGTTTTGTAGTCAACCTCATAGGGAAGTGCGCAGAAGGCCTTCAGATGAATTGGGCGAAGTACCTGGTGAAATAGTTAGAACTCGACTGCAGAGAAGCACAAGATAAGGATATGAATTTCATTTTAGCTGGATATTTATCCTTATAGCCTTTATTTCCTAGGAGATGCCAGAAGGTATGACTTTCTTGGACATCGAGCCTTTTGAACCGCTGGCCGCGAAGCTCAGTACATTGTGGTACTCAAGCAACATGAATAAATAGTGGTAGTCAAATGTTGTTTTTCATACCTACTACAATCAGCTGAGGATAGCCATACAGTTGGAGCCTCGCATGACCCCAAATACCCTACACCAGTTCCAGCCTTTGATGAAGTTCAGCGTGAATCTGCATTTTATTTACATCACAATGCGGGCCAACAAACACAAGAAAAAACTTCAATCCTACTACAAGCTGATGGAGGAGGACTTGGAGGATATCACAAAGGACTGGTCAGTGGATCTCCTTATTCTAGAAGACCCTGCAGAGATATCCGATATTGACAACCCAGAAACTGCACAGGATACACCCGGACCTAGCAGAACAAAGAAGACCGAGGAGGTCCAAGAGATAGACAACACATCCGTGAAGACTACTTCCATATCACCAAAGCAAGGAGGTGATGATGAAGAGTTGAATGAAAAATAAGTCAAATAGAAGCAAGGAGATGAGGTTGATCCCCTGAATAAGAGGAAAGGTTCACCTCCGAAACCTTCCTCCGAAAAGAAATCGAAGGCCACTATGACCAAGATGCAGACTATCCTCACCTCTTATGACTTTGAATTCCTCATAGCATCCCTACAAGATGCTTTGCTGGAAATCACAGAGAAACAAGAAGAAAAGAAAGAGGATATCTATGATCGAATTGAGACTGAACTCTGAGGGGTACAGTAGGCCCTCTAGTCTAGTTGCACAATCTCCACTACGCCGGGAGAACCAGAATTGGGAGATGAGACAACTCAACTCCACCACCTAGCCGATACAGTCGAAGCTCGCCTTCGATGAGCACAGGAAGAAAAAGAGAAAGCTGTCTAGGATTTGACACAAGTACGAGGAGTATTGGTAGAGCAACGTAGTGCTGCAGAATAGGAAAAAAATTCTCTCCAAGTGAAGTTTGATGAAGAAAAATCTCAGCTACAACAAGAAAAATAAGAGTTGCTCGCAGAGAAAATCGAAGTAAAAGAAGCAGTCAAAAGAGAACTTCGCTCTGTGACAGTCGTAGAAATCAAGGAAGAATATTGAGTTACACAGCAGGTGAACTAGCTTGCAGAAGCCATCCAACAGCTACAACAATGCATAGTATATTTGGAGCTACACACTATACCTGAGATCCCACAAGATGTAAGAGAGAAGAGAGAAGCAACCGCCCATAGTGTAGTTGAAAGGATAAAGGATATTACTCTAGAATGTAAGAAACTCCCCGATCGTAGTTCCCAGACATACGAAAATCTCATGAAGAACCTAGAATTGAAGGCATTGGAGTCACAGCTCCAAGAGGCAAAGTATCAAGCCAAAAATATACAGGCGCAATTGAAGTCCCTATTAGCTATGGAAAGAATGAAGCACTCCCAAGAGAAACGCACTGCACATCATAAAATCCATACTATCCATAGTAGAGTTATTCCCCTAACTTCTGGTGCACTTCTAGTGCCTGGGCTTGAAATACTGTTAAATCTATCACTTGGATTTCAATAGAACTCAATTTATCTTGCAACTGCTTTACTAATTCCTCTTGCTGAATGACCTGCCCTTGAATTTCTTGTGTCTTCTTGTACATCTTATTTAAACTAGACTTGATAAGTTGAATATCTTGTTTGTCGATAGCTCTGTCCTGTTCCAGTCCTTTCTTTATCTCATCTCTAATATTTTTCTCTGTATTCTTTATTTGATTTTGCAACTGGGCATTTGATTTTTCTGTTGCAGCCTTGATTTCAGATTATCGAATGAGAATAAGTTGGCTGTAGAAAAATCCTCCAAAGATCCCACTACCTCTGTAGCAAAGTCTTCCTCTTCTAGATTTTGTCCATCCACAAGTATCCTGTTCTTTTTTACCATTGTACCTTCTTTCAGGTTCATTTATTGTTTCACTACAACCTTCCTTTTCTTACTAAAAAAGAAGTCAGAGGAAGGTATTTCTTCAATAGGGGTTGGATCAAGATCACTTACATATATAGCTCCGAGAAGGGGAGTCCCAAAACTTGACTGTAAAGGAGTCAATGCTATAATCAGACTGCCTAACTCTGTGAATTGTGTTCCTTCTATTGTTTTGGAAGTATCGACAGGAATAGTTGACAATAAAGGGGGAATCATTTGATCCAACTTTAAAGGTGTATCGGATTTAAACCCTATTTTAGACTCTGGATGTTCTATCTGTGAAGTTTCTGATCTTTGTGAAGACACTTCAGGATTCTTTGGGTTTTCCTCTATATTCCCTTTATCTTGAGATTTTGTTTCAAAACCTGGAGGTATACTTTCTTGTTCTGAAGGAGGGGTTATCGATTCCCCCTGTAGTATCTTTGGAAACCCACTTCGGTTGTGCTTCTGAAAAGAAAGAAATCTAGTATGCAGGTCAGGGGGTAATTCCTGGACTCTTTATAATATCTCCTCATATATTTTGGCTCCTTTGAAGATGTCATCACAGGGGGAGTCTTCATGGTCATACATTTTCATATTGCAATGAGCTAGATTATTTCCCACAATTTGATATGGATCATGTCTTCTGAGTTCAACATCTACCAGTTTAATGTCTTCAAGTGTTGCAACTTCTACCTTGGAATGGCCAAAATTAAGCAATGAAAACCTCCCAATATGTATAGGAAAAACTGGCCAAAATTTCTTCTTAGCTTCTTTTAACTCTTTACCAATGCCTCCTGTTATTATATGGTATGCCACTTCTCTGCACACTAGTCTATCGGGGATAAATTTAGGGAGATAATGAGGGGGAATTGAACATCCGAAGACTCTAACATAAGATAAATTCTCTTCAATAAACCAATCTGCAATTGTCTTGAGATTTCCTATGATTTTCTCTGAAATCCGAGGGGGTGGCTATCCATACAATATTTGGTGCATAGGTATCACCACATAGTGACAGATTTCATAAAAGAAATATTTTTCTTTCTCTTCCCATACTTGAGAATGATAGAAATGGATAGGTTCTACACAAATTGGATTCCATCTCCAATTCATAGATGAGAAAGGGGTCATATAACAGATAGCATCCATGACATACACTGCCATATAAAAAGACGTTGGTTGGCCTTTTTACTTTTCCATTTTGTACTCTGCAATTTCCTTGGTTAGGTTATCTGATAAAATCTTACCCCAGTTGAAAGTGTAACCCTCAACTACCTCGTGTATAATTGGCACCCATTTAGCGGGGAAATGGGTAGAGATTTTCCTCCCAAATAGTATACATAACATCATTTCTATATAAACCATATATTCATTTAACGATGTTGTGGCATAAACTCCATGGGTATCAGCTCTAAATTTTGTTGGAATTACCCACCATGCTTTGATTATATCTGGATAGGTTTGGTCAAATTTTGTACACTCCTTTGTTTCAAATTCTTCTACGAATTCATCATTATAAATATATTTAGAAACATAGGATAGCTTGTACATTACTTGAATATGTTCTGGCCTGAATGAGGCAACGGCGACTTTTTGATGGTTCATGATACTCTTGGTCTACACATCAGTGTTCATTAGAGCCCAGTTTATCATGTCATTGTATGGCATGAGCTTTGGCCATGTAGCTATTTTATGGAGCTCGACCTATGCTATATCTCTGAGTTTATTTTCAGTCCTTTTGTTTCCAAAATTGTCTGGGCAATGCCTAACCTCATGCTCCAAGATTTCAAAATTCTGCATCCAGGACCAGACTGAATCTACAACATGTGGTGTGGTATCATATATAACATTTGAATTTGGATTTGATCTTTCACTGGCGTCATCACTCTTTTTCTGTGTTTTCCTGGGTGCCATGATACCTATGATAAGAAGCGAGTAGCTGTTACAGAGAAGAAGGCATAAGATTTGTCAGATACAACTTGCTAATTTGTTGGAAGTGAGAAAGAAATTTGAATTATAAACCATTATTTGCCTTCAACTTGTCTTAATTAGACTGTGCTTCTACGAGAAATAAATTCATTTTCCTTAATGAGGAGAGTACAACTGGATATACGCATCTTACACTATAAGATATTTCATTAATCTATAATAAATGTTCCCAAATATCGGTGATTCAAAACCGGGAGTTTGAATGAAATATCTTTGAAAAAATCCCAAAAAGTGAAAATGCGAAAGACTAATTTATATCATTAACCTTTGTTTTGATGTTAAGTTAATCACACTTAAACACTTAATACTTTTGGGACTCCGTGCTTTGGGGTTTTTTGGATGAGATGAGTGATAATTATCCAATTTCAAAAAGGGGGATGATTAATCAATATATTAAGTGTGTTTTAAACCTTTAATTAATCACGATTAAAATGGATTTTGGGACTTACACATTGGGATTTTGAGTTGTCACTTGAGTTCAGATTCCCGAAAAGTAAAAATGCAAAAAACTTAAATTACTATTAAAACTTTTTTTAATTAGTCTTATTAACTTGGTTTAACTTTATTTAAAATTATTCTTCGTGACTTCAGTGTCAGGACTTTGGGGTTGTCGTTAAATATAAAACTTCATAGATCGCAGAACCTCGAAACCCAAAACTTAAGAAGCTTTTAACATTTGACTTTCATTTAAAACCAAGAGTGGATCCACAATCTGTGCAGACACTTAGACTGTTGGATTGATCGGATGACCCTTTTTTCGACGGTGATTATCCAACTGCATTTTGTTCTCTTTTTATTTAAATAAAAATGAAATTTCATTTTAATGCAAGATTCTTTTTAGGAAAATATAAAGTTTGTTTCAACATAGGCTCCATATAGGGATATTGTCTCCTTGTGGTATGAGAAGAACATGTAGACCGAGTGCCTTCATTGGGTGAATGGAGTCATTATTGTAGTGCTATGAAACACACTCTAGAGAAAAACAAACAGGACTTTAAGATTTCATCCTTGACTTTGAAAACTGTACATAAGTAAAAGCATTTGTTGATCTCGAGTTAGGCTTGTAATATATTTCCTCTCCTAAAATTGACTCAAATTTGTATAAGGTAATCAAAACAACCTTAATCATTCTACCAGGTTTTGTTTGATTTTATTCGCATCAAGGTAAAATAATTCCAATGTTTCAAGTTAGGGAATCCCATAATCTTAGAATGTAGATCCAACCGGAAAGAGGGATAGTTACTAGAGAATCATGTAATTCATGTATAACAACTTATCAGATATGTGGACATTGCTTCACTGCCAGTGAGCCTGTTCAGTACCTCGGTGAAGTTATCATATTTCCCACATTGAATTTCCTTTCACCACTTCCATTGATATTTTAGCATTTAAATGCTAAGATGAGGGAAATCATGTTATGAATTTCCTTTCTTCATCTCTTTGGACTAGATGGGGGCAATCATTTAAATGAATTTCCTTTCACATATGTCTTGTTTTAGAATTTGAAGTGGGGGCAATCAACCGGTATACAACATACTCGGGAAAATATGTGTTTAAGATTTACAACAGAGGTCTGTCAACTCACTTTAATTGCTCTGGACTAAAACTCTCCTAACTTTCAAACATCTTGGCTTCAGGGAAAATATCAAGGGGGATTGTTATTATATTTTTCAGGGACTTTCCTTGAGCGAAATCAATCAGTTTAATCCTACTAAAAATACTAAGAGAGTTAGGATTAACGTAGACATACTTCCGGTCCAGCTAAAGTTAGAGGAACTATGCAATTTTACTTATTCTCGTTTCGAAGGTTAGCTTGTGATTTTCCAAAGTTAAGGTGAGACCTTTATTCTCTTAAGAATATTATGAGAAGATATCAAGGCTCAGGTGAAGAGATGGCTTGATCACAGTCAAGGGGAAAGCAAGGGGCTTCATATATTCTGTTGTAGATATAATTTCTCTTAACAAGTTTCTTACTCAACTCTTGGAACTTTTCATTTAATTATTTTTATTGCTTATTTTTCGTATATATATATATATATATATATTAGTGAAGATGAGATTACTGTCTTACTCATTTACATCTCCTAGAATATTTTAACCTGAGTTTTTAAGACATAAATTCATACCTCGGTAGTTTTTATACTTATAGCCAAATAGACTATCATTCCATTACCTTTTTCGAGAGACATTTAATGTGAGTATCCATGCACATCACCTTTTCAATGTTTATAGTCTTTTGTCTTGTCAGCAGGTCTCTTGAAATAAGATAATCATGATAGCTATCAGGAACTCTAGTAGATTGGAAACCTTCTTATTGCAATTTTTACCTATTTTGTGTATAATTTTTTTGTTTTGTTTTAAACTTACCTTTTATATTTGCAGTAAAAAATAAGAACTTACCAAAGAAAGATAACTATAAGAAAAACATGAAAACAAACTGGTATGTATAATGAGAGTTCAAAAACATATTACTGTATGAAGTGTTTAAGGTACCACCCATTGATAGGGGCATTAAGAATCTTTCCATCAAGATTCTCTAATAACAACGCATTCTTTCCCTCAAAGGCTGTAATTTTGTATGGGCCACACCAGATCTGATCAAACTTACCATGTTTACCAACATCTTCTTTCCTAGCTTCCCATTTTAGGACCAAATCACCAGGGAGGAATTCTCTGTCTTTAGACTTTTGGTCAAATAAAGATTTCATATTATCTTGATATCTCTGTAGTTTTTCGTCTACTTTGGCCCTATTTTGCTGAACTTCAATAAGCTAATTTATCCTCTTGGTAATGTCATTTTGTTCTTCTTTTGAGTCTTGCCAGAGTTTCATTACTAGCAGCGCTAGATTTATTGGTAAAATGACGTCGGTACCATATACCATCTGAAATGGAGACATTCCGATTAACCATTTTGTACCTATCTTGTTAGCCCATAAAGCATATTTAAAATTCACATGCCATGCTTTCTTATTTTTAGACAATACTTTTTAAGTATAGTGATCAGACTTTTGTTAGATGACTCAGCTAGTCCATTACCCTATGGATAGTAAGTCATGGAGTGTCCTAGAACAATATTATATCTTTGACAAAAGATTATCATGGCCATGGACTTGAAGGCCTGAGCATTATCAGTCACTATTTTTCGAGAATAGCCAAATCTTGATAGAATATTATCCTCCAAAACACTGATCACTACTGAGTCAGTTGCATTTCAAGTAGGAAAATATTCCACCCATTTGGTGAAATAATCTGTAGCGCTTAGAATCCATTTGTGTTGAGCACTCTAGTGTGGATGAATTTCTCCAATAAAATCAAGACCCCATTTTTATAATGGATCTTCGACTCTAACTGGCACTAAAGGTAATGTCAGGACTTTCTGCTTGCCTGTAAACAACTGACAAGGATTACAAGTTTGGACCTTAGTGTTTACATCAGTGAATAATTTGGGCCAGTAATACCTGGCTCTTAGGATTTTATAAGCCATTTCTATCCAAGCATGGTGTCCTCCACACACTCCCTCGTGGAATTCATCTATAACCTTTTATGTTTCGGTTTCTACTAAGCATCTCGATAGGAAACCCAGGGGGTCCTTCCAATACAATTTACCATCTACAATACAATATTTTACAGCGTGTAACTTCAATGTCCTAGATTTAGATGGGGTTAGTTCACTGGGACACTGAAGAGTCAGTAAATACAAAACAATATCGTGGTACCAAACTGAAGAAGAGAATTTTTGTAGAATTTCAGTTGTGGGCACAATGACATCGAGTTCATCTATCTCTAAAAATCCTTCGTTCTCCTGCAGATGATTTATTCCAAGTGCTTTCAAATTTGATTCAACCAATAATTTAGCCAAACCCTTACCTTTAATAAGTTTACTTGATTTAACTTCCAGGTCGAACTCCTGAATTTTGGCTAACCATCTGCCTCTCCTTCCATCACTGTCGGGTTGAACCAATATATCCTTAACAGGACTGGTAGGCACATAAGCAATGATCTTTGAATGCAGTACGTAAGTTCTGAAGCATTGAGAGATTTCAACATTGCATAGGCTTGTTTTTCAAATATGTCATATTTTAGCTCAACATATCTGAGACTTTTACTAAAAAATGAAATTGGTTGCTCAAAACCTTCATCATTTTTTTGTAACAGTATGACTGCGATAGTGTGTTTAGAGGCGAAAGAAAAAATCAAAAACTCCATCGTATAGTCTGGGATTGCCAGTACTGGTGCTTCACTTATAACCCTTTTGATACATTGAAATTAATTTTTGGCTTCAGTAGTCCACTTAACTTCATTGTCCTTCTTAAGCATATCTATAATCAGTTTTACTATTTCAGCAAAGTTCGGGATAAATCTTCTCAAGAAATTTATTTTTCCTAAAAATGACTGAATTTCTTTTACATTTCTAGGAATATTTATATTATCTATTGCTTCGATCCTTTTCGGGTCATTCTTGATTCCATCCCTAGACATTATATCGCCCAAGAGTTTACCTTCTTGCACTATGAAATGAGATTTCTTGGGATTCAGTGACAAACCAAATTTGTGACATTTTTCAAAAGTTTGTTTGAAGTGTGTTATATGTTCTGCATCAGATTTAGAAACAATAGTTAGATCATCAAGGTAAATAACAACAAAATTATCTATTTCTCCAACAAAGGCGATGTCCATAGCTCGTTGGAAGGTTTCTCCTGCATTCATTAAACCGAAAGGCATTTTGTCATACATAAAGGTACCCCAAGGGGTAGTGAACGCAATTTTTTTTTTTTCATCTTGATGTTCTGCAATTTGATTGTAGCCTGAAAATCCATCAATCATAAACATTTTGTTAGCTCCAACTACTTTCTCTAAAACGTGATCCATCTTAGGCAATGGATAATTGTCTTTAAGTGATGATCGGTTTAGATTTCTAAAATCTACACATAGTCTGATTTCACCGTTTTTCTTTCTTACTAGGACTAAATTAGCTACCCACTCAGAGTATCTAAGTGGGACAATAATCTTGGCATCCAAAAGTTTCATGACTTCTTTCTCTATCACAGGCAGTAATATAGGGTTAATCTGTCTGAGTTTCTGCCTAAAAGGTTTAACACCTTGCTTCAGAGGGATTTTATGTTCCATTATAGTAGTCTCATATGTTCTCAATTCGTCGTAGGACCAAGAAAAACCATCTTTATATTGTCTAAGAAACTTGGCATACTTAATTTTTATTTCAAGGGGAAGGTACTTAGAAAATTTTACCAACCTAGGATTTTCTTTGGTACCTATATCTCAATAGTCAACCTCTTCTGGTTGAAGCTGTAAAGTGGACTTCAAAGGGATGTAATCATGATTAAATAACCTTTATAAGGGAATCAGGCCCTTGGGGATCTGATTATTTTTCAAAATAAGAATACAATGATTAGCAATCTTATATTGAAACTCTTGGGCATCTTCCCCTTCCTCCATGATCCAAACAAGATCATTCTGGTTTTCTTGGTCGACATGTGTTTCGGCAAAATCATCTACCATTTCTAAAAAATTCCTGAGTTGTTCATCATCCTCAAAAACCTACCAATGTTGTATGTTATTTAGTATAGAAGGCCTATGTCTCATCTCTATATGATATTTAAGTTTGAAAACCATTGGAGGTGCAAAGGACGAGGCTGCTTTAGCTAGCGAAACTGCTCGTTGATTTTCAGTCCTAGGGATGTAATGAACATTAACTAATGAAAATAAGTTCTCAATCATATCCCAAGCACAGTTCCTATAAGATCTTAACCTTGGGTGCTTGTCCTGGTATTGATGATTGATTTGTTTTATGATCAGTTCAACATTACCGTAGACTTCTATGTTTTTAATTTTTAATTTTCTGGAAGCTTCTAATCCTAGGACTAGAGCCTCATATTCACAAACATTGTTAGTATAATCAATATCCCATTGTAGTATATAATAAAAAGGTATAATGAACTCATCATCGGGTGCCACGAAAAGTGCTCCGTCTCCTTCTCCTTCACAAGATGAAGCACCATCAAAAAACATTTTCCAAACTCCTAAACTATATACATCTTTATTTATTTATTCTTCTTTTTCTTTTTTCTTTTCTGTACAACTTTCTTCTATACATACATCAATATCATCATCAATAGATAGAATACAATTCCCTAAATCTTTATCAACAATATAAACAGGGTAATTATTTGGGTTCAGTGGATCACTTACCGTGAATGCTAACCTCGTTTCTTTGTACAAGCGTGTGAACTGTCCTCCAAAAATTCGGATTGTGGCGTATGTCATGTCGAGTTGGAGGGATCCTCCAATTTTGGAGCCCCAAGACCTGGATAACAACATGCCATACTTTGGGGGTATATCAGCAACAACCACATCATTAGAATTCTTTTCACAGGTATCTGTGCAATATTAACTACTAAATATTTTATCATACCTATACATTTAACTTTTCTCGAATCGAACAAATAAAGATATCCATAAGGTCGAGTGATTTCGAGACCAAGTCTATCCATAATGGCTTTAGGCATTACATTGTAAGAGGCTCCAGAATCCAACATGCAATTATGGAGAAGGTGATCATGCACAGTTAGTGTGATATAGAAACGGGCAACGGTATCTTTGGCACCTTCGAAATGTGGACCCAAAATTATATTAGGCTTGTCATCTTCTAGATTTATCATGTCAACCTGACTTTCATTTTCTGAAAAATTAATTCTTTTGGAAATTTTCTTTCTTTATATTGGGTTTTTGCCAGTTCGACAAGAGGTATAGGGATTTTAATTTTATTGATTTCATTTTCCAGACTAAAATTTCCCGTTGTTTTATCAAATTCTATGGCTTGAGATTCTATCCGCTTCTTTTCAGTTTTACTTTTTTGTGAGGTTTTTATTTTAGCCACAAAATCCTCCATTTTCTTTGTGTGGATGACTGATGTTTCTGTTGGCTTTGCCTTGGTAGGATGTGTGTCAGCAATCTTGGTTTTAACAGCCTACTTTTCAACAACTTTTGGATGCCTCATCTGTTCCCCCCCTTGGAAGGATTTTCTTCACTGAGGTGGTTGGGATATTCATGTTTCTAGGCCTTATATTGTACTTCATGTGGATTTTAGCCATTATATCATCAACGATTCCTTGATAAGTTGAATATTTTGTAATATTGCCATTCTTGTTATTATCTGATATGTATTCTGTATTTAAGGATTTTTCATAATCTTGTCTCATCAAATAAGGTTGTTGACAGTCATCACCAAGATTACCTATGTCTTCTTCTTATTCCTCAAAATCTTGCATGTCTTCTCCTCCTATAAAATTTTCAGTTTTGAAGGGGGCTTGAATCTTTTGGTCCTCATTCTTAATTTGTTTTTGTTGTGTTTGAGGGTTAGGATTCCTTCTTAAATCCTTTCTAGGGAAATGATCACTTTTTTATTGATCCAATTCCATTCTTGAGATCTTATTCGACAATTCTTTAATTATTCTCTCCATATCATCCATCTTGTCTTTCGAAGACCTCCCATATCCTGAGGGTCCTCCTTGTTCCCTGTACCTTATGGTTTCTTTATTTCCCGTTTCAATTTTTTTTTTCAACTTTCCTGATGCCATCATGTTTGATTCAATTTCCAAAGAATCATCCTCCATTTTAGTGATATCTGCAGATCTCCTTTCTCTCAACAACAAAGAGAAATCAGGATCAAAATCCCCAAAAAGAGTTACTTTTGTTGCAGGTTGGGAAGGTTTAACCTCAGTTGGAATTTTATTATACAATTTATTAAACCTTTGGGTAAATTCGAGAACTGATTCTGAATTTTTCTTTCTCAGATCCCTAGACTCGGTTAGATAGTACATATGATATTTCCTTTCTCCCCATTGTCTGATAAAAGCATTTTCCAACTCATTTTATGACCTTATTAATCCTTTTTCTAGACCTCGGAACCAGGTTCTCACCTTCCCTTCAAAATTCTAGACTAGGAGTCTCGAATAAACATCCTCATGTTCAAGACCAAGGATGTCAACAAATTGATCAAAGAAATTGATGTGTTCGGTTGTGGTTAAATCACCTTCTCCTGTGAATTTCGACAGATTATTCATGTAATTTTAGGGTAGATCATGGAGAGGATCTGGAAGGACCAAAGGAACATACCTGGCAGCTACTTTGGCAAATATTTGAGGGAGTGGTACTTTACTAGCTCCTCCTCCTCCTCCAGCACCACCTACGGCACCACCCCCGACCCCACCTCCTCCGGCCGCAACCATTAATAAATTAGAGGGTGAAACTTGGAGATTATAAGGAGGACTTTTAAAGGGGTGTGGTAACCCTTTGGTTTTGACTAAATAGGGAAATATCACTTCAGGAAACTGGTCGTCAAGGGATAGGAAACTTGAAAAAGAGGGACTTGGAAAACGTGGACTGGTTTCTTCAGACTCACAGGGTGAATATATGGGAGAATCAATAGGAGTCGAGTCAAGGTATACAGTATGTTCGTCGGAGTTCTGAGGGATGGGAAACTGAACTTTAGGAAGTGAAGAAGTGTCAATCGAGGTGGGAAGTGAGATAGATATTTTACCTTTATTGGTGAAAGAAACAGTTGAGAAAGTCTCAGTTTTAAACTTGGGTAAGAACAATATAGGCTCTACGATTTTAATTCTATCGGTGGATAGTTCTCCGAAAATGAGTGGGGTATTTGACCTTACAATAATATCCTTAGTGTTAGACTGTGTGAATTTAGGTTGGTAAATCTTATTTGTCAATGAAGCAGTCTATTGAAGGTATCTTCTTGATTTCAAAATCTTTTCTAGGTTGGATATAGGCGAAGTCTGTTTGTCGTCTGGATTCTTCCTAGTATTATTTCAGTTAAAATCCAGTTTAATAATCATGGATTTTCCAAGTGAAAGATGAAAAAAGCCTTATAAAGTTTTCAATCTTTGTTCACTGTCAAAGAAATAAATTATCAATGTTGTTCTTCCCAGGGAAAATAGTTTTGTTTCTTCATTCCCCGGCAGCGGTACCAAAAATATGTTGTTCCTAAGTTTATACTTTAAGGATTTAAAGTATACTATCAAGGCATCTGAAAATAAAGAGGGCTTTGATATATGAAAAGGAAATCAGTTCTTTAGGCAAAGAAAGCTATGGTTGGTTTATGAGTTGTCTTTGTCTAGCTTCCAATCATTCCTAGGCACTTATTTCCTTTTCAATGGATGCCCATGAACGTTCAAGTTCAACTCGGGTGGTGGTCATCTCGAGGATAGTATTAAAAAGGGTTAACACGATGCTAGTCTGATCTGTGAGTCTGGATTCTATGTTATGATGTCTTGCAACAAGAACAGTCAGGAGGAAAAGAAAGTTTAAAGATTTGTTATTTGTTTTTTCAAGGTTCGTTGTTTCTATTTTGGATTATATGAGAGAAGTTCCCAAATTTGAATTAATAATATAACAATTTTAGAGGTCGTTTCCCGCTCCTGAGTTAAATAAAAAATAACAAATGAGATGAAAGAAAACATAAATTTGTTTAAACAACATGAGGCATCAATCATGGAGGAATATCACTTTGTAACAGAAGAATAAAATAGATGAGAAAACTTTAATGAAGCATAAAAATATAGTGATCTGAATAATCCATAGGTCTTATGCCTGCTAATAGCAAACACAGAGGAAAATCTGCAAACAATTAGACGACCAAATAAAGCATAACCACAATAGATATTGTACTAAATTGTAGTTTAAACATTCATCAAATATATATAAGAAATGATGTTGAACATGAAAGTAAAGAGGAACACATAACTCAGGGTTGACAGAATATGGAATCTCCATTTTGCATTGTCATTAATTCTTGTAAAAATGAAGTCTATCTGCTACAATTGGCCAAGAAAAGCCCTCTTTTAGTCTTTTGAAATTATATTTATACAAAAAATCATCAACCCTAGATGGTTGGTATTTTCCTAACTCCTAGGTGCTAACAGTTACAGAACACAAACTTGAACCGTTTCGCTTGATTACCTTTTACCTCTCTGTCACTCCAACAAAATGAGCATGCATATGTTGCTCTGTTATCTCTTTGAAGTATCTCCTTCACTTGGTTCGAGAAACTCAAGGCACCTGCTAAGAAAATGTACTAAACTTCTAGAAGGCTCTGTCATATCCTTTGCTTCAAACAAATATTGCTTCCTCTAAATTTTTAGCAACTTTTCTTCAAACCTTTTATCTTCAAATTTTATTGATTGCAATTGTAAATTCGGTTTCACCAGCCATCTATCCATTAGGGTAACATCAACCTGTTTTAATTGAGAAATTTCAGTTTGGGTTTCATTCAAACTCTCTTTTAGGTTCAGTTGATGTCTTATAACATTGACCTATCCCAGTAGTCCAGGGCAATTGCCCTTTCCAATGCCTAGCAATTTTTTATCTAACAAGTCGAAAGTCTCTTCACATTCTTCCTTTATTTCTTTGGCCATTTTCCTATTTTAAGATATATTTTCCTCCCATACCTTCAGCATGATATCGCCCCTGATTTTTTCAGTGACAGTTAATTTAGGAGCTACTGGTACCTCTTCTTTAGCCGAAAATATGACTGCCTTTTGGAAAGTGGCCCTAGCTATTGTAACCTCTTTTTCTTTGAGAGAAATGTTTTCTAATGATTTACTTACATCCTAAAAATAGTTTTGAATGATCTCTACTTTAGAAAATAGACTTTTTTGTTCTATCTCTAACTTCTAGTGCACTTCCAGTGCCTGGGCTTGAAATACTATTAACTCTATCACCTGGCTTTCAATAGAACTCAATTTATCTTGCAACTACTTTACTAAATCCTCTTGCTAAATGCCCTACCCTTGACTTGCTTGCGTCTTCTTGTACATCTCATCTAAAATAGACTTGAGCAGTTGAATCTCTTGTTTTTCGATAGCTCTGGCATGTTCCAGTCCTTTATTTATCTCATCTCTAATATTTTTCTCTGTATTCTTTATTTGATTTTGCAACTGGGCTATCATTTGATTTTTTTGCTGCAACCTTGATTTCAGATTATCGACTAAGAATAAGTTGGCGGTAGCAAAATCCCCCAAAGAGTCTGCTGCCTCTGTAGCAAAGAATTCCTCTTCTAGATTTTGTCCATCTACAAGTAACCAATGCTTTTTGACCATTGTACCTTCTTCCAGGTGCATTTCTTGTTTCACTACAACCTTCCTTTTCTTATTGAAAAAGAAGTAAGCGAAAGATATTTCTTCAATAGGGATTGGTTCAAGATCACTTACATATATAGCTCCGAGATCGAGAGTCCCAAAACTTGACTGTAAAGGAGTCAAGGCTATAATCGAACTGCCTAACTCTTTGAATTGTGTTCCTTCTGCTGTTTTGGAAGTATCGGCAGGAATAGTTGACGATAAAGGAGGAATAATTTGATCCAAATTTAAAGGTTTCTCAGATTTAAACCCTATTTTAGACTTTGGATGTTATGTCTGTGAAGTTTTTGATCTTTGTGAAGACACTTCATGATTCTTTGGGTTTTCCTCTATAGTCCCTTTATCTTGATATTTTGTTTCAAAACCTGGAGGTATACTTTCTTGTTCTGAAGGAGGGGTTATCAATTCTCCTTGTAGTATCTTTGGCATCCCACTTTGTCTGTGCTTCTAGAAAGCAAGAAATCTAGTTTGCAGGTCAGGGGGTAACACCTGGACTCTTTCTAATATCTCCTCATATACTCTGGCTGCTTTGAATATGTCATCACAGGGGGAGTCTTCATGCTCATATATTTTCATATTGCAATGAGCTAGATGATTTCTCATAATTTGATATGGATCATGTCTTCTAAGTTCAACATCTACCAGTTAATGTCTTCAAGTGATGCAACTTCTACCTTGGACTGGCCAAAATTAAGAAATGAAAACCTCCCAATCTGTATAGGAAAAACTGACCAGAATTTCTTTTGAGTTTCTTTTAACTCTTTACCAATGCCTCCTGTTATTATCTGGTATGCCACTTCTCTGCACACCAGTCTGTGCAAGATACCAGATATAATAAATATGCAGAACATAAATAAAATGCTAGAAATGGCAGAATAATAGTAATATATCCAGCATAATCTCCACAATAACACATAAATGATATAAGAACAACAACAAAAATAGCACTTTGATTCATAAAGCAATGTTCACAGGCCTCTTCGAGGGGGAAACCTCCAATTGAGTAGTGCTCTATTACAATAATCTCTGAGCTAGGGTTTTCATACCCTCAACCCTTATTTATACTAAATATGTCTATCAAGAGAAGCATCTAGAGGAAGATCCTTCTAGAAGCAGAAGCTTCTATTAGGTCTTCTTACATCCACCTTATTCTATTTTATTTAAAGGCCTTATTAATATTGACCTTTATTACATCTGAATATATTGATCTACTTATGTGCAGGTTAGGACCCTAACATGTCCACCTCCTTAAAAATATCCTTGTCCTCAAGGCTTGAGATGTGGAAACTGCTACAAAATGGTAGCTGGTTCCCAAGTGGCATATGTTGGATTCATATCTTTCCACTAGACTAGCACTTCCTTGATGGTTCTCTAACGCAGGCAATGCTCACGCTAGTCCAAAAATGCTTCTGGTTGTAGACAAATGGATCCTTCTTTAGCTAACTCAAGAAGGTTGGTTTTAATTTGGCACCTAGTTCCAATCACCTTCTTTAAGCATGAAACATGAAAAACTGGATGTAGCTTCGAATGACTGGGCAAAGCTAACTGATATGCGACTTGTCCCACATGCTTGAGAACTGTATAAGGACCATAAAATTTGGACTCTAGCTTCTGACAATGCTTAGCCTTGAGGGAAGTTTACATGTATGATTGCAGTCCCAGAAACACCTGATCCCCTTCTGCAAATTGAAGTTCAGAGCAACCTTGATCTGCTTGTTGCTTCATGCGATTCTGTGCCATGACCAAGTTCTATTTAAGGGTACAAAGAATATCCTCTTGAACTATAAGTGTTTGGTAAACTGCCTGGACCTTTGAGGTACCCAGTAAGTATGAGAGAACTAAAGGTGGCTTATGTCCATATACCGCTTCAAAAGGAGTCATGCGAGTAGCTGTATGGTAGGAAGTGTTGTACCACCATTCGGCTAGGGGTAGCCATTGAGCCCAATGATGTTGTTTTTCAGAGGCAAAACACCATAGATATGTTTCCAAACACTTGTTGACAACTTCCGTTTGACCATAAGTCTGGGGATGATAAGCTGTACTGAGATGCAATTGGGTGCCCTGGAGCTTAAACAGTTCTTGCCAAAAATTTCTTGTGAAAGTTGGGACACGATGAGAAACAATAGAGTGCAGCATGCCATGAATCTTGAAGACTTGGTCCATGAAAAGTTGAGCCACCATGGATGCAGTAAATGGGTGTTGAAGAGTGCAGAAATGAGAATACTTGGAAAGACAATCCACAACCACCATTATGACTGATTTATTCCCTGATTTGGGTAAGTCGGTAATAAAGTCCATAGAGATATCCTTCCAAATAGAAGCTGGAATCGGAAGTGGTTGTAGTGTGCCCAGAGATTTGACTGTTTCTCCCTTGTTGTGTTGACACACCTCACATTCAGCGACAAAATTACGAATGTCCTGTTTCATACCATCCCAGAAAAAAGAATGTTTGACTCTGTCATATGTTTTGGTGAACCTTGAGTGCCCCACTGTGGGTGTAGCATGAAGCTCAGAAAGTACCATGGATTTAAGCTTTGATTGTTTACTTAAATACAAACGTCCTTTGTATCAAAGCTCATCCTAGAGCCAAGAGTACCCTGGGGGAGCCAAAGCCTTGGTCTGCAATTGCTGGATCAAATGCAAACTTTGGGATATTGAAGCCATTCCTGGCATATAGCTTGGAGCCAATCGGGTACTGTTACACATAAAAAATACTCACTTTGATAGTGTCGCAAGTGTCATCATTACAAGGGTCGCAAGTGTTGCATTTTGCTCACAAGTGTCGCAAGTGTCAAGCAAAGAATACTGCCATGATGCCTATGTCATACTTATAATGACATCAAAAAGACACTTGAAACACCTCAAACACTTGATTTGGAAGAAGAGGAATGGTTAACTGGAGTTATGTACCTCTTTCCATCTGAAATAACCATTGAATTTGGGTTTTTAGAGGAGAGCGCTCCCCTATACCTCTCTCAGGAGTGTTGATACCCCCCTATGCACTCTATGGGAGCATTATAACACTCCCTCTGCCCTTTTGGAGGAGCGCTACTGCTAGTGGGAGTGATGGTGCCCCCCTAAACCTTACTGGGGAGCATTATAACACTCTGACAACCTTTTTAAGGGAGTGCTACCTATTCTAGGCAGCAGTTGGTTTGTTGAGAAGAATGGGGGAAAGATCTTTTCAATATTGGAAGGAAGTTGGATTCGAATCCCTAGTCCAGCCATGATCTTAGGGAAGATCCCCAACTCAAGGAGGGAAATCCTCAACTCACCCCAATGATATCTCAAGTGGTTGAGCCTCTCCAAGGCTATATAAGCAAGCTTTCTCATGGTGAAAGGAGGAGCTAGATGGAGAATCATACCAAACTTATGATCTCATAAGTGATATTTGGAGAAGGGATGAGAAGCATGAAACCTATGATCTCATAGGAAACACACACTGAAGTGGAGGCTAATCAGCGAAGCTATCATCATTCCGATCATGGAGCTTTTGAGCAACGGTTAGGGAAGGAGAACTTGACGAAACTACTACATTCCATCTATGGCTGTAAGTAACGTTTTGTCCTCATTAATGTAACATGCTTGGCTTGTTTCTTTCTAATTTGTATTTGGCATTACATGAATTTGTCTCTAAGTATATAGGTCTACTTCGAACTAATCTCGATAGAATAAGAAGTGGTTGTACTTAGTTTGTCTACAGGGCTTATTGATGAGCTCAAGATTGGAGTTAAACTGGGAGTGTGCAAGGACAAACACCGGTAAAAGGTACATATTTCCTCCTTCCTCTTCGTGCATTAGTTTGTGTAGACCTAAAAGGAATTCAGTGACCATGATAAGCACTTTTTGTCTTAGAGTTAAGAGTCTAGCTCTTTGAGGAGATCTACTTGTCCGCAGGAAGATTTTCCTTCAACAGAAATTGGCGACTTCGCTGGGGAATCGAATCGAAACTTTTGGTTTTGATTTTTCCTCATAGACCTTGTCTTAACCTTTGTTGTTTTCAGACCCTGTTTACCCCATATGTTTTATTTCATATGTTGATTGACTCTTTACCCCATCACATTCAGCTTGACTGTCAAAATTTGACTGAAATTTTGGGTTTTTGGACATTTTTATGAGTTTTTTGAGCCTGGAACCCCTATACCCATATTAGCAGAGTGCCAGTGCTTCCTAAAGGTGCTAGACAGAGCTTTATAATTCCCTGGTGTCCCTTACACCAGAGCGCCAACCCCTTTTTGCACAAAATCTTTTCAAAAATTGCATTTTTTGAGGTCCAGACCCTGTTTTTTCACTTGCTGAGATTCTTTGTGATTCAATGCTTCTTCCCATTGAACTTTGACATCCCTCCTTCTGAGAAATAAGCACTTTTTTGTTCAGAGTTGGTGGCCTTCTTCATTATTTTTGTGTTTTTGTTGTTGAGAGCTTGAAATCAATCCACTGCTTTCTTCTCTCCTATCCGATTGAGTGGGAACTCTGGTGAAGGGCATCAGAAATCTGTGAATCATCTTGTTTGGTTCTTTGAGGCCATTGTTCTTCAACATCTCTCTTTTGTGTGAATTGTTTGATTTTTCTTTGTTATCTTTTTTCTTCTGTTTGCTTCTTGTTTCAATCATAGCAAGAGGGTGTGTATTGTGTGTGTGGAATCTGATCATACTTGTTTGAATCTTCTTGATCTGAAAGGGTAGTTGGTAGGAGAAGTTTTTTGCATTGAATTAATCATCATTCGCATACAAACGACAAAGACACATATTAGTGATTGGTTTGCATATTAGAAGGCATTTTTGGAAATGTTTTAGCATTGCATTAGATTCGATTGAGAACTAATTAGTTGAGGACATTTCATATTAGTGTTTGAAAGTGAAAACGACTCTTTCTCTTTCCCTTAAATAGGCGTTCATTGAAAAAAAATGATTGCTTATCATCTTTCATGCATCTTTTTGGGAATTGAGTCCTAATTGCACCAGTTTCACTTTTGCACACCCTTTGAGTAAAGAACAACTATAAAATGAACGCTAATTAAAAATTATCTAGAACATTTTTGTTTTTAGGATCTTGCATCAACAGTAGACTAGGGTTAACACTTTGGATTAGGCTGTGAGTACAACTCTCCAAAGTTTTCAAAAAAAACATTAGCATCTTGAGCTAGGGAGAGTCAAATCCAATTGTCATATCGGTTTTCTAGGATCCCCCTCTCACACAAGGGTTACGCACGAGGTCGCATTCTGGCGAATTACAGAGATTATCCCTCCGTGGTTCAACTGTTTGTGGTGGTCGGATCGTATATTGGGGGTCTCTTGGAGGTATACCCACGATTATGTGTGGGAGCCTCTCAGGTTGATTTTGGACTTGTTATCCTGCCCATACGTTTCGGATTAGACTGTCAACTATACCCGCCCAGGGACTCACTGGGAATTGGTGTCTTTAGTTACCATAATCTTTAGGTACTTACACAAGGTGACGGTGAAGGGAAGTCTCACTGTACCTGGAACAGACATTGGTCAAACTCACTCGGGCTCCTTGGAGGGTAAATCCACAATTACTGCGTGGAAGCTTGCACCAAGGTGAAATTCCGTTAAGCAGGTTTCCATTGTAACTGTTCCACCATATCCTAGCCCCTTCTTGATTTGATCACGTGATGTTGGATTTCATCACCAACTAGTACGATTATCGAAAGAAGTTTCGTCTGCTTGGTTGATTCCTAGATTTTATTAGTGCATGCTGTTTCTTTTTGTTAGTTGGCCCTAGATTTTCAATGTGTTCTATTTTTCTCCACAATTGAGCTCGTATACGATCATGGTCTTCGTCGATCATGTAGGATGTAAGGGCTGCCTCCAGAAGGCTATCAACCCTTACCTCCTAACCCTCCAGAAGACAACTACCATAGAGAGGTAAAAAATACGTTTGAGGCTGGAAGTGTTATTGCTCCTCTGTTAGATAACCCAGAAGACGCTTTGGTTATGGTTGCAAATCCCACTGCATTGTTGATTAAGGTTGGTTGTCATTGATGTCAACCCTTGAAGAAAGACCTGTAGCAAAAAGTTTTAGGTAATGGACCCAATAGTGTTTGATGTAAATATGACTCATTATTGTTTTTTCATGGTTGATAAGAAGTAAATATGGATGAACTCCAAAGTGGTCCCCTTATGGTGAAAGCCCTCACGGGAAGACGCTTTGTGGA
>ML826484.1:63475-80112 GCA_009831015.1 Picea engelmannii
GACCCCAGGTTTGGGTAATGGACCCAAGTTTGTTTGATGGGTAATGGTATGAGTTATGATATATTTTCAGATAATACTATTCTATATGGATAGTACATGTCATGCCATTTATGGTGGTATGTAGAACATCACATAACTCCTCATGGTTTGAAAAGAAGGCCGAAATGCAAGGAAGGATAAATTCTTTTGATGGTGCTTTCTAAGGTATGTTATTTTCAGGTCATCTCACCATTTTCGCTATAACGTTTTTTCAATAATGATTCAGATCCTAAAATTTCTATGCAAGTGAGAAAACATATCCAAGTATCTATGGTTCAAAATTAATCTTGTGGGTCGTTGTATTTTGGGAGTTACACTCTGTGGAAAATAGGGTTTGTGGCCAGTCCTGAAACTAGTCAAAATCAGGTGTTTCGGGTAAAAACGTCATAACTTCTTCATAACAGATACAAATTCAGTGAGACAAAATGTGTTGGTTATAGTATAGGCTTTAGTAGGTTTTGTAATAGTTTCAGATCATTTCATCAAATATTTTGTGCGGGGCACTCTCTACAAGGTCGCTCTCTAGAATAAGCCAGAATTCAGCAAGGTATGCCATTTTTTCTATAACGCCTTTTCTGAGAGGTTCCAAGTAGTTCCATTTGGAGGAATTGCATAAAACACAATTAAGAACATTGTTCCACATGTTTCTACAATATTTTACTCTACATCTCCACATGTTCCACATGATCCTGCTGGGACATCTTCTCACCCGAGAACGCAGACCCCTGCTGGCCAAACACAACCGGTTGGAGGGAAACCACCATCCAATGAACCTTTCCCTCTTGGAGGACTACCTTTCCATGGAGGGCCTACCCCTCCCTGGGGACAACCCACTTTTCATGCTCCTCCTGGAGGGAAATCTCCGTTTTCCAGTCACACCCTGGTCATAAATCCACCGCTGGCAGGGTGGCAACCCTCATTTGCTAGAAACCCTTCACAATCCTAGGGAGTATCTTCAGGAGGCATTTTTACCATCATCATCCTCCATTAGTCTTCCATCGGTTAATCCTCCATCTGGACCACTCCAGATTGAGAAATCCATGTTTGACTCTATCTTACACCCTCCTAAGAGCACTATACGTAAAGCTACCTTTAATCCTCATTCATGTGCCGCCCAAAACTACAACATTGTTGAAGATTTGGCTCAAGCATCGTGTGCTATGTCTGTGTTAGAATTTATACAGCACTGCCCCAGTCAACATAGAACGCTCTTGGCCTCTCTTGGTGTTTTTGATCCTGATTCGTCCAATCAGATCATGTTTAACCTGGACAATTATGTGTCTTGAATCTCCCACCAACTTTCTTTCCAAGTTGATGTTGTTGTTCACAATCAACAAATCCACCGAACTATTCTGGATGAGGGAGCCTCGACTTGTGTCATGTCTTTGGTGTGTTGGAAAGGTTTAAAATCACCAGCACTCAACAAATCCCCAACAATGTTACGCACCTTTGACGGGCGAGGTTTTCGTCCCCATGGGTTTTTACAGTCCCTGCCCATCCAATTGGGTGGAAAAAATGTTACTATTGATGTCGAGGTGGTCGTTGCTCCCCTTGATTACAACTTGTTACTTGGAAGAAGTTGGTTTTATGCTATGACTGTCGTTGCCTCATTAGTTTTCCTATGTGTCCAATTTCCTCATCAGGGCAAAATTGTCACTGTTGATCAGTTGGATTTCTGCACGACCGATGCTCACGTTCTTGCTACCAACAATATTCCTTTCTTGGGAGACCATAAGATCACATATGAAAGCGTTGGTGTTGGCTTACTAAAATATTCTAGCCTCATGGGTACCTTCCCTACACCACTTACACCGACTACACATCATATTGCCACTGTCGATATGATTTCGACAGCGGCTTATCAATCTTTGGAATCATCTGACCCTTGGATTGTACCTTGTCTGCTGGAATTCGATGCACTAGGTGACACCATGCCACTTAGTCTAGCTGAAACGTCATACTTTTCTACCCAATCCACTTCTACCTTGTTGGATGACCAACATCTATTAGCACCTGACAGTTCCTCAATGAAATCATAGTTGAGTTCCTTGTCATCGACAATCGACTGCATTTACCCAATTTTTCCTTTTGAGGAATCTATTCCATAAATGCTTCGCATTGACAAGTTACCTTGGGATAATAATCGTCACCGATCCTCTTTTCTTCCCCCTCATGACAAAATTCGGGCAGATATACAGTCTATCTCCCCTCTTGGTGTTGATTTTTCATCATCTCCCATGATTTCAACTTTCGACGATTTGGATCCAATAGTGGACATGGTGATTTCTTCGGTAGGATTATTGGAGCCTGATATCCTTACTCCTATCTCGACCCTCGACATGTGTTCCTTCTTGAGTGATTATCTTCCATCCAACGAAGATCTCCTGGAGGCCATGATTGGTTTTTTTCCCTTGACATGGTATCCTTCCAGAATGTTCTTCTCTTGGAAGCCATGATCAAGAAGCAGTCACGAGCATAGTTTCTCTTCTCTGTGGAAAGATCATTAAAAAATTAAACAGAGACCCTGAGCATAGTTCTTCTCCTATGTCAAGCTCTTTAAAAAATGAAACAGTCACCACTCTTGAACCTTCTTTTCATCCACCCTTCTCCTTTTTTCTCATCTACTAGAAATATTGGTGACAACCTCATAGTCGGTGAATGAATTGAAGCTTGGAGGGCATGTCTCCAGCCTTTGATGATCATTCTGGAGTTAAGCCACTAGCTTTCATGTTGGGGGCATACAAAGCTTAGTCTTTGTTCTTTCTCGTGCTCGTAAATACATGAGAATGCATCTGGTAGACTTTTATCTCTTTTTCGGACCTATATGGATTACACGAAAAAGGAACCCCCTGGAGTCTCCTTTAAACTCTTTTTAGACTCTCTAAACATGAAAAGATTTCTGAGTGATCTTTCTTCCTTTTCCACTCATTAAACGATTTGAAAGGGCATCTTTCGAGTGATAATTTATCTCCTTTTCAGCCTCGTGAGACTAACATTACGAAAAAGGACAACATTGGAGTCATCTTTAAGTTCGTTTCAGACTCTCTAAACATGAAAAGATTACCGAGCGACCTTGTTCTTTTCACGCTCGTTAAAGTATTTGAAGATAACGTCCGTTGAGCAATAGTTTATCTCTTTTTCGGTCTCATCAGACTACTTTACGAAAAAGGAACTGAGAGAGTTCTCTTTTAAGTGTTTTTCCAGATTCTATAATCATGAAAAACCTTCGAGTTTTTTGTCTTTGGACTCACGAAACAAAACATCGATAGGCCCATATGGGACCGAACCATTAATTATTTTAGTTCGTTAAACAAAGGAAGAGGAACTTACCAAAGGTGAGTTTTATCGAGCATGTGTTATCCTCCTTGAGCTCGTTAAATTAAAAAGAGGTACTCATCTATCTAGATGGGGGAAAAAATTGAAAGAAGCAAGCCAAGCAGTTTTTTGAGAACATTACCAAGTAACTCTTAGAGTCGCCCTTGAACACGACACTTTGTATTTGCACACATCTTAATCTAGTGAACCTCTGTACTGAACCAATCCTCTGATTTTTTCTTACTCCTTTGGGTCACTTGACGAAAGTCACAGTATCCTTTGCATCATCCTGTTTTGTTACATGTCATGTTTCTTCCGTTGTGCCTAAATGTTCAAGGGAAGTATCCGCCTCGAGAGTCAGTCATCACAAATATATTGTCTCAATACCCGTGTCTGTCCATATTCATTTGATCTACTAATTACATCTCAGTGTCTGTTTCCTGTCATTGATCGGGGATACATTAAGGCCCTCCTTCGATGAGTCTATTCATGTCGACTTCAACACATTATCCAGGGACTAGAATTAGAAACCAATTAGTACTTTGGGACCTGCATGCCTCAATGGCAGGCCTCCTCACATTCGACAGTGGGTTTACATCATTGACCTCTGATCGAATGATTCTACAGATGTTCGACTTTATCTCATCCATTCACATTCGTTGGAATGTACTAGGTTACCTTGGGAATCATTTAGTCAAGTGGTTTTTCCATGTTCGACATTAGGACATCTATTCACATGGTTATATTCATACTACATCGAGATCAGTAAGAAGACCCTGGGTTGAGTGATCACTTTGAGATGTACTTTTCCTAGGTTGCGACGGAGTTTCTCTTGAACCATGACACATATATTGTCACATAGATCCACTTTGTATTGGTCGTGGCTATGTCTTGTCATCTCATAGATCCACTGTGTATTCCTCGTGGCTACGATCAGTTCAGTTCATAAGAGTATAGATCCACACTGTATCCTTAGTGGCTATACGTTTTATCAATACAATTATGGATCCGCAGTGTATTTTATGGCGGCCATATCTTGCAAGTATTGATCACCCAAGCATAGATATGCCTGCCTTGGGTTTGAAACATGTCATAATATTTTTTGGATGTTTGTGTGCAGCTTTTGTCAGGTTCTTTGCATATATACCCTTGCTTGAAAGTCTACAAAGCATTTCAGTTATTAGTTCTCATATTCTAACTTCATACTTTGGGGGGCAATTTGTTACACATAAAAAATACTCACTTTGATAGTGTCGCAAGTGTCGTCATTACAAGGGTCACAAGTGTCGCATTTTGCTCACAAGTGTTGCAAGTGTCAAGCAAAGCATACTCCCATGATGCCTATGTCACACATATAACGACATCAAAAACACACTTGAAACACCTCAAACAATTGATTTGTAAGAAGAGGAATGGTTAATTGGAGTTATGTACCTCTTGCCATCTGAAAGGACCATTGAATTTGGGTTTTTAGAGGAGAGCGCTCCCCTATACCTCTCTCAGGAGTGTTGTCACCCCCCTATGCACTATATGGGAGAGTTATAACACTCCCTCTACCATTTTGGATGAGTGCTACTGCTGGTGGGAGTGTTGGTGCCCCCCTAAACCTTACTGGGAAGCGTTATAATGCTCTAGCAACCTTTTTAAGGGAGCACTACCTATTCTGGGCAGCAATTGGTTTGTTGAGAAGAATGGGGGAAAGATCCTTTCAATCTTGGAAGGCAGTTGGATTCGAATCCCTAGTCCATCCATGATCTTAGGAAAGATCCCTAACTTAAGGAGGAAAATCCTGAACTCACCCCAATGATATCTCAAGTGGTTGAGCCTCTCCAAGGCTATATAAGCAAGCTTTCTCATGGTGAAAGGAGGAGCTGGATGGAGAATCATACCAAACTTATGATCTCATAAGTGATATTTGGAGAAGGGATGAAAAGAATTAAAACTATGATCTCATAGGAAACACACAGTGAAGTGGAGGCTAATCAGTGAAGTTATTGTCATTCTGATCGTGGAGCTTTTGAGCAAGGGTTAGGCAAGGAGAACTTGATGAAACTGCTACATTCCATCTATGGTTGTAAGTAACATTTTGTCCTCATTAATCTAACATGCTTGGCCTATTTCTTTCTAATTTGTGTTTGGCATTACATGAATTTGTCTCTAAGTAGATAGGTCTTCTTCGAACTAATCTCGATAGAATAAGAAGTGGTTGTACTTAGTTTGTCTACAGGGCTTATCGAGGAGCTCAAGATTGGAGTTCAACTCGGAGAGTGCAGGGAGAAACACCGGTAAAAGGTACATCTTTCCTCCTTCCTCTTCATGCATTAGTTTGTGTAGAGCTAAAAGGAAGTCAGTGACCATGATAAGCACTTTCTGTGTTAGAGTTAAGAGTCTAGCTCTTTGAGGAGATCTACCTGTCCGCAGGAAGATTTTCCTTCAACAGAAATTAGCGACTCCGCTGGGGAATCAAATCAAAACTTTTGGTTTTGATTTTTCCTCATAGACCTTGTCTTACCCTTTGTTTTTTTCAGACCCTGTTTACCCCATATGTTTGATTTCATATGCTGGTTGACTCTTTACCCCATCACATTCAACTTGACTATCAAAATTTGACTGAAATTTTCGGTTTTTGGACATTTTTATGAGTTTTTTGAGCTTGGTGCCCCTATACCCATATTAGCAGAGTGCTAGTGCTTCCTAAAGGTGCTATACAGAGATTTATAATTCCCTAGTGTCCCTTACACCAGAGCACCATCCCCTTTTTTCACAAAATCTTTCCAAAAATTGCATTTTTTGAGGTCCATACCCTGTTTTTTCACTTGATGAGATTCTTTGTGATTCAATGCTTCTTCCAATTGAACTTTGACATCCCTCCTTCTGAGAAATAAGCACTTTTCTATTCATATTTGGTGGCCTTCTTCATTATTTTTGTGTTTTTGTTGTTGAGAGCTTGAAATCAATCCACTGCTTTCTTCTCTCCTATCCGACTGAGCGGGAACTCTGGTGAAGGGCATCAGAAATCTGTAAATCATCTTGTTTGGTTCTTTGAGGCCATTGTTCTTCAACATCTCTCTTTTGTGTGAATTGTTTGATTTTGATTTGTTATCTTTTGTCTTCTGTTTTCTTCTTGTTTCAATCATAGCAAGAGGGTGTGTGTTGTGTGTGCGGAATCTGATCATACTTGTCCGAATCTTCTTGATCTGAAAGGGTAGTTGGTAGGAGAATTGTTTTGCATTGAATTAATCATCATTCAAATACAAATGACAAAGACACATATTAGTGATTGGTTTTCATATTAAAAGGCATTTTTGGAAATGTTTCAGCATTGCATTAGATTTGATTGAGAACCAATTGATTGAGGACATTTCATATTAGTGTTTGAAAGTGAAAATGACTCTTTCTCTTTCCCTTAAATAGGCGATCATTGAAAATAAATGATTTCTTATCATATTTCATGCATCTTTTTGGGAATTGAGTCCTCATTCCATCAGTTTCACTTTCGCACACCCTTTGAGTAAAGAACAGTTGTAAAACGAACGCTAATTAAAAATTATCTAGAACATTTTTGTTTTTAAGATCTTGCACCAACAATAGACTAGGGTTATCACTTTGGATTAGGCTATGAGTACAACTCTCCAAAGTTTTCAAAACAAACATTAGCATCCTATGCTAGGGAGAGTCAAATCCAATTGTCGTATCAGTTTTATAGGATCCCCCTCTCACACAGGGGTTACGCACGAGGTCGCATTCGGGCGAATTACAGAGATTATCCCTCCGTGGTTCAACTGTTTGTTGTGGTTGGATCGTATATTGGGGGTTTCTTGGAGGTATACCCACGATTATGTGTGGGAGCCTCTCGGGTTTATTTTGGACTTGTTATCCTTCCCATACATTTCGGATCGGACTGTCAACTATACCCACCCAGGGACTCACTGGGAATTGGTGTCTTTAGTTACCATAATCTTTAGGTACTTACACAAGGTGATGGTGAAGGGAAGTCTCACTGTACCCGGAACAGACATTGGTCAAACTCACTCGGGCTCCTTGGAGGGTAAATCCACAATTACTGCATGGAAGCTTGAACCAAGGTGAAAGTTTGTTAAGCAGGTTTCCATTGTAACTGTTCCACCATATCCTAGCCCCTTCTTGATTTGATCACGCGATGTTGGATTTCATCAACAACTAGTACGATCATCGAAAGAAGTTTCATCTGCTTGGTTGATTCCTAGATTTTATTAGCGCATGTTGTTTCTTTTTGTTAGTTGGCCCTAGATTTTCAATGTGTTCTATTTTTCTCCACAATTGAGGCCGTAGATGATCACAGTATTCGTCGATCACTTAGGATGCAAGGGCTGCCTCCAGAAGGCTATCAACCCTTACCTCCTAACCCTCCAGAAGACAACTACCGTAGAGAGGTAAAAAATCCGTCTGAGGTTGGAAGTGTTATTGCTCCTTCGTTAGATAACCCAGAAGACGCTTTGGTTACGGTTGCAAATCCCACTACATCTGTCTTGGTAACCCCTCTCGAACCACTTTTAGTTCATTTAGACTTCCTTGGGAATATCATAGATGAAGAGGTCCCACGATTACCAGAGAGGATCTTTATCGAAACATATATGGGATCCATAGAACCAATCTTTGGTGACGAGTATAGGACTCCTATTCATCCTAGCACCGCAGTAGAAACTAATCTCACACCTGCTTGTTCTGTATGGAGGAATTCATCGGGACACGATCTCTATGAAAATTTCGAATCTATTCAACAACCCTTTCAACCTCATGACCCTCCTAGTGAAATAAGACCATCCGGTCAAACCATGAATCACCCAGTCGATTAGGTTATTCACCCTACTGCTACACCAACACAAGTCCATCCTAATGCTGGACTCATCACCTCTACTCATCCCCAAAGCACTTCAATCTCTACCCCCGTTTATACAAGCTTTTACTCTACAGATCCACATGTTCCACATGATCCTGCTGGGACATCTTCTCACCCGAGAACGCAGACCCCTAGTGGACAAACACAACCGACTGGAGGGAAACCACCATCCAACAAACCTTTCCTTCCTGGAGGACTACCTTTCCATGGTGGGCCTACCCCTCCTGAGGGACAACCCACTTTTCATGTTCCTCCTGGAGGGAAACCTCCATTTGCCAGTCACACCCTGGTCGTAAATCCACCGCTGGCAGGGGGGAAACCCTCATTTGCTGGAAACCCTTCACAATCCTGGGGAGTATCTTTAGGAGGTATTTTTACCCAACCTCATGTTGGGGGGCACTTGTATAATAACCCACTAGGAGGATTATCCAATCTTGTCCCTTCTGGAACATCTTATGGGCAATCTTATCTGGGCGACATCCCAAACACCACCTATAGTTCTCCAGGACCACAGTCTTATCCTCCTCATGGGCCTCATGTGTATCCACCTATAGGATCTAATCCTTACTACTCTCAAGGGAAAAATGTTTATCCTCCTCATGGGAAAATAAATCACCTAGCTTATAATGTTCAGAACCCACCGGGTTATGCCAATGTTTCTCATGCACCATCGAATCCTTCTTATCCTAGCCAACAACAACCGTATGTAGGAGGACCTACTGGTTACAACTATCCACCTAACCTATTCTATGGTCCTACTGGTGTTCCTATGCTGCACCAGTATCATTCACAAATTAACCGACATCTACCTTTCCTTGCGACTCTGGATCTTCCAGACTTGTCTCGGTTAACTAATGATCCTATTTCTCATTCACGGGTTTGGCCAGTCATTCTAGCTAAACTTCCTTATGATATTCCAAAATTTGATGGAAACCCTGGCGAAGATCCGAACAACCATGTGATGATTTTCCATTTGTGGTGTTCATCAAACTCCCTCATGGATGATTCTATATGTTTGCATCTTTTCCAACGAACACTTACCGGCTCAGCAACAAAGTGGTATATTGAACTACCACGTGCTTCTTTTCATGATTTCAATTCCCTTGCCATGTCTTTCCTCATGCACTTTCAACTGCCTATTTGCTACGAGACATGTACTGAACTCTTGACCTTCCTTCGTCAAACTAACTCTGTGCATATCTCTGACCATATTCATGAGTGGAGGCGACGACAAAGGATTATCAAGGAAGTCATTCCTAAAATACTATTGGTGGAATGGTTTACTAAATCACTGTTACCCTCGATCACTTGCGATGTCGCTATGGGTGGTGCAGACACAGAGGAACAAGCCATCGCTCAGGCTCAGTACTTAGATTTGGTTTATTTCCAATCTGGTACTTTGTATGATTTGCTTCTGAATTCTACTCGAGCTAATACCGATCCTTCTAAGCCATCATCCTCATCTCATGCGGATGGTGTTATCGATTCCGTCAAAACTCAATCTTTTTCCAAATCAACTACACCCTCCTCTACCTCCCCCCAAAATCAGATCTTTGAGGTGAATGTAGTTCAATCTTCCCCTTCACAACAATCCGGAGGTAAGAATAAGAAAAATAATAAATCAAAAAATAATAATGAACAACCCAAAAATCAAACACCTGCTATTGAAAAGAAACCACAACAAAAACTGAAATTCCCGTGTATCATTTGTGGTGACGATCACTACACTCGAGATTTTCCACTTCATAATGAAGTGACCAAAATTTTCCAAGGAAAGTCACAACCCGATGTGCTTACTCAGCCTTTTCCACAACAACAATCCATGGTTGCTCAAACCCCCTCTCCGGGGGGCAGTTCTAGCGATCTTCATGATGAGGCCTCATCAAGTGCACATATTTATATGTTTAATGGGATCAATTTGACCACTTTCTCTAAGACATACGACACACCACGTAACCCTAACAAAGGAAAAGACACTAATGGTACCGGTACTTTACCAGATCCATCATCATCCTCCGTTAGTCTTCCATCGGTTAATCCTTCGTCTGGACCACTCCAGATTGAGAAAACCACATTCGACTCTATCTTACGCCCTCCTAAGAGCACTATACGTAAAGCTACCTTTAATCCTCATTCACGTGCCACCCAAAACTACAACATTGTTGAAGATTTGGCTCAAGCACCATGTGCTATGTCTGCGTTAGAAGTTCTACAACACTTCCCCAGTCAACATAGAATGTTGTTGGCCGCTCTTGGAGCTGTTGATCCTGAGTCATCCAATCAGATCATGTTTAACCTAGACAATTATGCGTCTCGACTCTCCCACCAACTTTCTTTCCAAGTTGATGTTGTTGTTCACAATCAACAAATCCAACGAACTATTCTGGATGAGGGAGCCTCGACTTGTGTCATGTCTTTGGTGTGTTGGAAAGGTTTAAAATCAACAGCACTCAACAAATCCCCAACGATGTTATGCACCTTAGACGAGTGAGGTTTTAATCCCCATGGGTTTTTACAGTCCCTTCCCATCCAATTGGGTGGAAAAATTGTTACTATTGATGTTGAGGTGGTCAATGCTCCCCTCGATTACAACTTGTTACTTGGAAGAAGTTGGTTTTATGCTATGACTGTCGTTGCCTCGTCAGTTTTTCGATGTGTCCAATTTCCTCATCAGGGAAAAATTGTCACTGTTGATCGGTTGGATTTCTGCACGACCGATGCTCATGTTCCCACTACCAACAATATCCCTTTCTTGGGAGACCACAATATCATGTATGAAAGCGTTGGTGTTGGCTTATTGAAAGATTCTAGCCTCATGGGTACCTTCCATACACCACTTCCACCGACTACACATCATATTTCCACCGTTGATATGATTTCGACCATGACTTATCAATCTTTGGAATCATCTGACCCTTGGATTGTACCTTGTCTGTTGGAATTCGATGCACTAGGTGACACTGTGCCACTTAGTCCAACTGAAACGTCATACGTTTCTACCCAATCCACTTCTCCCTCATCGGATGACCAACATCTATTGGCACTTGACAGTTCCTCAATGCAATCACGGTTGAGTTCCTTGTCATCGACAATCGACTGCATTTCCCCAATTTTTCCTCTTGAGGAATCTATTCCATAAATTCTTCGCATTGACAAGTTACCTTGGGATAATAACTGTCACTGATCCTCTTTTCTTCCCCCTCATGACAAAATTCGGGCAGATATACAGTCTATCTCCCCTCCTGGTGTTGATTTTTCATCATCTCCCATGATTTCAACTTCCAACAATTTGGATCCGGTAGTGGACATGGTGATTTCTTCAGTAGGATTATTGGAGCCTGATCTCCTTACTCCTATCGTGACCCTCAACATGTGTTCCTTCTTGAGTGATTATCTTCCATCCAGCGAAGATCTCCTGGAGGCCATGACCGGTTTTTGTCCCTTGACATGGTATCCTTCCAGAATGTTCTTCTCTTGGAAGCCATGATCAAGAAGTAGTCACGAGCATAGTTTCTCTTCTCTGTGGAAAGCTCGTTAAAAAATGAAACAGAGGCCCTAAGCATAGTTCTTCTCCTGTGTCAAGCTCATTAAAAAATGAAACAATCACCTCTCTTGAACCTTCTTTTCATCCACCCTTCTCCTTTTTTCTCATCTACTAGAGAAATTGGTGACAACCTCATAGTCGGTGAATGAATTGAAGCTTGGAGGGCATGTCTCCAGCCTTTGATGATCATTCTGGAGTTAAGCCACTAGATTTCATGCTGGGGACATACTGAGCTTAGTCTTTGTTCTTTCTCGTACTTGTAAATACATGAGAATGCATCCGGGTAGACTTTTATCTCTTTTTCGGACCTGTATGGATTACACGAAGAAGGAACCCCCTGGAGTCTCCTTTAAGCTCTTTTCAGACTCTCTAAACATGAAAAGATTGTTGAGTGATCTTGCTTCCTTTTCCACTCATTAAACGATTTGAAAGGGCATCTTTTGAGTGATAATTTATCTCTTTTTCGGCCTTGCGAGACTAACATTACGAAAAATGACAACATTAGAGTCATCTTTAAGTTCTTTTTAGACTCTCTAAACATGAAAATATTACTGAGCGACCTTGTTCTTTTCATGCTTGTTAAAGTATTTGAAGAAAATGTCTATTGAGCGATAGTTTATCTCTTTTTTGGTATCATCAGACTAATTTACGAAAAAGGAACCGAGAGAGTTCTCGTTTAAGTGTTTTTCCATACTATATAATCATGAAAAACCTTCGAGTTTTCTGTCTTTGGACTCGCTAAAAAAAACATCGACGGGCCCATATGGGACCGAAACCTTACTTCTTTCAGTTTGTTAAACAAAGGAAGAGGAACTTACTGAAAGTGAGTTTTATCGAGCATGTGTTATCCTCCTCGAGCTTGTTAAATTAAAAAGAGGTACTCATCTATCTGGATGGGGGAAAAAATTGAAAGAAGCAAGCCAAACAGTTTTTTGAGAACATTACCAAGTAACTCTTAGAGTTGCCCTTGAACATGACACTTTGTCTTTGCGCACATCTTAATGTTGGACAAATGAGAGGGGGGGTGAATCAGTTGTTACCGTGCTTAAAAAATTATGCTTCTTCTGAACTCTTTATAAGGCACTCAATGATGATCACAATAATGCAAAGAATTAAACAAAGGCACATTCAGCATAAGTCACATATATGAGAAAGACAGAGACAGATAACCCCCGAGGAAACCCATACAGGGTAAAAACTTTTTTTTTTTTATATGATAAGTATTATCTACATTCTTTACATTATCATACATATGAGCACCAACTCATTGTGAGGCTACAACCTCTATTTTTGAAAGCTGCAACTTGTTGAGAGCACCGGCTATCTGTTTTCTCTAGCACCCACTAGAAGGAAGCACCAACCCCCTGGTTTCTATAGCACCAACTAGAAGGAAGCACCAACTCCTTGGTTTCTCTAGCACCAACTAGAAGGAAGCACCAACTCCCTAGTTTCTCTAGCACCAACTCCCTGTGTTCAAGCACCCACTTAAACCTTTGAGGACACCAGTCCTCCCTAGCACCTCCCAACCACCCTGAATAATAAATTCTTTGTTACTGAAACTTACTACAGTGATATAAAATTGTTCAATGGCTTACCTTCCCTGTTGTTGTTCTGTTACGCTTCTCTGTCCTGTCTGCATCAGTGTCTTCTGCACGCCCCTTGCACTTTCTGTTCTTTTTCCTTTTATACTCTCTGCACCATATCCCTTTGATGCAACCTTCCTCTAGCATGCATCTCTTCTCCTGCGCTCTGCCTCCTTGCTCACACTTGAATCCTCCCCACGACAACAACAACCATCTCTTCTTTGTTCAACATTATTATAGTACCCTTGCTCCTTATGCGTGCAATATTTGCCATGCCACTGCATGCTCACACCATGCCCAATCTCTTGCACATCTCGAGTGATTTTCCTGATCATCACAACTCTTCATCTTCTCTGGTGGTTCCAACCACGCGTTCAACATCACTGGGTGTTCTGCTAAGATTCCTCAGCCTCTCTGGCAGTTGAGACTTCTCGTCTTCTCTGGCACAGTCGAGATTATGCCTCCTGTTTCAGTTACATGCTTTAACACTCATCCATCTATCAACCCTCCTAACCATCATCTTGCTTCACTAGACGAAGCTTAGAGACTCTTCATCTTCTCTGGCGATCACACAGAGGTATCTTCGAATTCTCTAGCAGAGACCATCAATGATTTCTAGCAGTTACACTGCGACGTACTATAGTAGCCCTCCGATCTTGTTCTAATTCACCTGCACCGTTGGATTGATTCCATGGGATTTTGCATTCATTTCGGCATTTCGACATTCAACAATTCGGCATTTGTGTGACCATGCATCTCAAAATTCCCAGTCACGATCTCTGAAACAGATCTTGGTTGCTCTAGCTCTTTCCTCCATCTCTCGTTGATGTGACCAAGGGCTATGACCACAACCTTATGAATAAGGCACTTTCGCGATTCCGCATTTCGTGAGTCTGTAGATGAGAGATCTCGACTCTCCAAGTCGCGATCCTCGATACCCTGAAATGGCATGGGATCAACGGTCTTGATCAACACTTGATCTGACGGCTCAGATCATTTCACGATTTCTCATATTGCGATTTCGACATTCCTGTGATGAATGTTCTTGATGCTTCCAACTCCCGATCCACGAAACTCTGAAAGGGAGTCGGATCAATGGTCCACATAACCCCAGAGATGGATGGTTGACGAGATTTCAACGTTTCGAAATTCGGCATTTCGGGACTCCTGATGCTGAGAGTTTCTTGACATCTCTATTTCCTGATTTTTTAAACTCCAAAGTGGTGTAAATCTGCTGACATCACACATGTCGAATACCTACCACGTGTCACCCTGATTTGTGACTTACATGTGCTTGAAATGTTGAATCAGTCTGACACTTGTCATTACCTAGTTGTGCCATGTGTTCCTAGCTGACGTGGTTTGCTGACGTGAGTTGGATCGATGGTCCAGATCACATCTTGATCTGACGGCTGTGATTAAATCGCAATATCGCATATTGCGATTTCAGGATTTCTGTGGTTATTATTCTTTGACATATTCAACTCTCAATCCGTGAAACTTTGATATGGATTTGGATCAACGGTGCAGATCACATCTTGATCTGACAGCTGTGGTTAAGTCGCAATTTCACATTTCGCGATTTCGAGAGGTTAGGGAACCCCGTTCCTTTGACTCTCTAGTCAGCGAAATGTTGATCTGTGTCCACATGTCCTACCTGAAGATGGACGATCCTCCTTCTTTCGGGATTTTGTGAGCCCTCTACTCCTTTCACTTTAAAGAGTGTACAGGTTCTCCTCGATCCAACGGTGGTCGGACCTTGCGCTCGGATCTAATGCCCGATATCTATTCTCCATATCTATGTGCTCCTCTTGTCTACATTGAGATCTGACGGTCATCAAGAATTCAGGATGGGATCCAATGATCACTGACACTTCTCCTATGAGCTTACGCATCCTCCTTACTTGGAAGAGTTTCTAAGTGTCAAAGGCCTCAACCTTTGATCCGCCTGTGATCCTAAGTACGCTATCTCCCTTGAGCTTTAGTCATGAGTTAACCTCATCCCTGATGCGCACCTACGCACTGCATTCGAATTTGCGCTAATACCTCCTGAGCTTTCTTTGTTCCTATTTTTCCATCGATGCACACTCTGATCCTGCCATCAATGACAAGCGCATACTGCCTATAAAGCATGCCAACCATCCTCTGCACTATCTCTTCTGATCTTTTCGAGCTTGCTCTGCAACATCTTCCCAACCTACTTTTGATGCCTGTCTGTTACATTTTCCTATACTCATGCCATCTTCACTATTGTACTTTCCATCAATGACAAGCATACGCTACCTGTTAAACATTTTCCAACAATCTCCCCCTTTGGCATTGATGGCAACTAAGGCACCCAAATTATTTTCTCCCCCTTTGACATCAATGTCAAAGAAGACACATGCTCCCCCTAAGCTATTGTAGTAATTTTAGGAGACATTAGATATTCAAAAAATACAAAACTCCCCCTAACAAGATGGACTCTTTTAGGTGTGAAACGAAATGACACCCAGCTTATGTCTGAGATATTCAAACGGTGTCTTAGCTAGGGGTTTAGTAAAGATGTCTGCAATTTGTTCTGTAGTGGGAATGTAATTGACCTGAACAATCTGATTGGTGACCTTCTCTCTCAGAAAATGATATTTTATGGGAATATGTTTGGTCTTGGAGTGGAAGACAGGATTTTTAGAGACATTGATGGCACTAGTGTTATCACAATGAATTGGGATCGGTGCAGTGTATTTTACCTCTAAGTCTGCAAGTGTCTGAATCATCCATAATACCTGAGTGCAACAGGTAGCAGCAGCAATGTACTCTGCCTCTGTGGTTGATAAATAAATGGAACCTTACTTTTTACTAAGCTAGGCTACTAAGGAGTCACCCAAGAAGAATGCTCCTCCACTGGTGCTTTTTCTCTCATCAACACAGTTTGCCCAATCTGCATCTGAATAAGCAGTCAACTGAATACTTTGATTTTTGGGATACCACATACCATAAGTCATTGTTTCTTTTAAATACCTGATATCCTTTTGACAGCTTGCAAATGACTCTGTTTAGGTGTAGCCTAATATCTTCCTACCATTCCTACAACATGCATTATGTCTGGGCAAGATGTTGTGATGTACAACAGGATTCCTATCATTGATCGATAGGAGCTTTGATCAACATCAGGTGAATCATCATCCTTGCTTAATTTACATCCAGTTACCATAGGTGTACCCACAGGTTTAGAATATTCCATTTGAAACCTTTTCAACATTTCTCTTAGATATTTTTCTTGAGAAATGAACATCCC
>ML826485.1:12251-63374 GCA_009831015.1 Picea engelmannii
GTCGGATTTCCTAACTACAAATGCATACTAATGCATACTAAAGAAACACACTAAGAAACACACTTTTACCTAACGACATATTAGACCAAGTAGATCTTAACTAACTCCTAAGTGTCTAAATATCCTAACAATCGTACCCAAAATAAAGATTGAGATTGACTCTTCTGATACTCCAAACAGTCTGAACAAAAGAGCCGCATCTCTACCCGTTATCATTAATACTCTTTCGACCTCACCCTTGCCTGAGGTAAAGGTTTCGGTTCTACAAAACCCTGAAGAACAAATTTTATAATGCGATTCGTCCCCTGTTGGTTCACATATCTATACATCTTGTAAGTCTGAAGAAACCAGCCCATGTTTTCATCTCCTGCCCCTTCTAGACTTTCCATCTCCTAACTACCTTTTTTCCATTTTTCCCTTCACCACATCCCAAAGAATTTGAAAGGTCACCACTTCGGTCCCTAGAAGTTTTTGAAAACCCTCTTTTTTCACAAGGCTCGTCCCCCAGACTTTTGATGGTTGCTGCTGGAGGAGGTGGCGCCGGAGGTGGTGGTGCTGGAGGAGTAGGCGGACAAGGACCACTTTCCCCCCTAGAATCTTCACCAAGGTAGTGGCCAGATACGCTCCATTGGTCCTCCCTAAAGAGTCAAATCACTAAAGGTCGCTTCGGAGCTTCACGCTTCGGGCGTTTTTCTAGGTCTTAACGTTTAAAGTCTCGAGACCCAAAAAGTGTATGTTATCACTGTTCATAAAACTTTAAAGGACCCTAGTCATAGTACACGTGTAACTTTTGATTCTTCCCTGGGTTGAAATGTGTCCTCCATTTCCGACCTTTTCAGCTGAATATTCATACATTTCTAAGTGACACATAGCACCCCATGGTCTCGACACATCATCTAAAATGACGTCATCTTCGACACATCATCTAAAATGACGTCATCTTCGACACATCACTACGGGTAATAGCCTTTTGGAAATATAATAAAGAGATGACTTGCAAATATACGAAGCATCAAAATGTCGAAATATTAAACCTTAATTAGTTAAGTTAATCTTGATTAAAAGGTAGTTAATAACTTCACACTTCGGAGTTCGGACCTTTGCCATCCATCACATCCTGAAATCTCCGAAGTTTGACTTCTGAAACACTTCAAACTTAAACAGGGTTAATTAAAACTAAAAAACAATTATCTGTTAATTAATCATTTCGCAGTTTTGGGTTTCGGAGATTCTATCTCAAGCTACTTTTAAAAATCCCAAAGTCCGAATACCCGAAAACACTTAAAGTTAAACACGATTAATTAATGTTTTAAAGGATATTATCTTGTAATTAATCTTTCGTGAAATTGTGATTCGGGAAATTTCAAACCTGTTTCATCCAAAACTCTCGATCGCGAACCATTGATATTAATGGCATTAATCACAAATCAATGGTAATGATTTTAATGTAGATTGCAAATCGCTAGCTAGATTTTCTCATTAAGGTAAATAAATTTATCGTCAGTAAAGGTATTCTCGAATCAATACGAATAAGAATGCTTGATTTTGAATTCCATTTTCATTTTCACAGAATGGCAAGTTTTAGCCAACTGAGAAGCTCATGCATTTCCCTTTAATAGGTAACTCGTTCTGATTTCATCAATATCATGGCACCATGAAAGATGGCTAAAGTAGCTGGTGAAAGTGAAAATCTGAATACAGATGTTCTATCAGATACATCACTGAGATCCATAGACACTGTGAAATCTTAGACACGGGTGTACAATATTCTAGAGCATGAGCTTATAAATTTCCCAAAGGATTCCAGCGACGAAGTGAGCAAAACTCATGCAACTAAACTCAAGGACATAGCGAAGTCAGAGCTACACAAAATAGTTGCATGTCGGAGGCTCGTGTCATATAACGACATGATAGGTTGGGCCCTGGAGAATGTTGACATTCAAACCAGGAGCATTTTCAACTCTCAAAAGGTTGTTGTTGGGTATTTTTGACCAGAAAACATACAAGTAATGTAAAAAATATCCCCGAATTTAAATATAATTATAACGTTGCATTCATGCTAGAGTTCAAGAAACATGAGTGTATGCAATATGATAAAATCTACCCTGATTTAATCAAGGACTGGTGGGGGAACCTGGAGAAATTCAGAGCCAACACTCATGGCTTGTATGCCACAACATCGTTAGAAGCCCATATGATTTATGTGGCAATGATGCTATGTAGGATATTCGGGAAGAAGAGATCCACTCACTTACCAGTAGCATGGGTACCAATTATGCATGAAGTGGCTGAGGGATACTCTTTCAACTGGGCCAAGATGTTATTAGACAACCTGGCTAAGGAAATCACAGAGTACCAATTGGAAAAATACAAAGGGAAACCTGCCCCTTTCTATATGTTTGCATACCTCATGGATGTTATTTTCTTTATGACTCCTTTCCCTCTGATGAACTGGAGTTGGACCCCGACCATATTTGAACCTATCCATTTCTATCACTCCAGGCAGTGGGCAGACAAGGCCAGAGATTTATTCTACGAAATCTGTCATTATGTAGTCGTGCCTATTCATATCGCCCTATATAGTTGCCCACCCCCCAGAATTTCAAACAAAATCATGGAAAACCTGGGCAAGATAGCAGACTGGTACATCAAATAAAACATTTCTTACATCAGGGTTTTCAGGTGCTCGGTCCCTCCTCATGCTCTCCTGAATTTTTTACCAGATCGGCTAGTATGCCAAGTAGTGGCGTATCAAACCGTGACAGGGGGCATTAGCAAGGAATTGAAAGTGGCCCAGAAAAAGGTATGGCCAACCTTCCCCCTTCCGGTTGGTATGTTCTCATTATTATACTTTGGTCATTCTAAAGTAGAATTTGCAGCTCTGGAGGATGTCAAGTTAGTTGACATTGAATTTAAAAGGCACGATCCACAGAAAATCGTGGAAAACCACTTGGATCAATACAACTTGAAGAAATATATGCACGAGAACTCACCTTATGATGAAATATTCAGAGGATCCAGGTCATATGAGGAAGTACTGAACAGAGTCCAAGCTCTGTCCCCAGATCAACAGGACAGTTTCTCCAGTTTTCAAAGGCACAGAAGAAATAGCTTGCCGAAAGTATTATAGGGAGAGCCAGTGGTACCTTCGTCTACACAGGAATCTGTACCTCCGAGTTTCAAAGCAGGGAGTTCCAGCAAACATGATACTGAGGAAGACCCAAAGAACGTTGAAGATTCAATTCATGAATTGAAAGCTTCACTATCAAGTCCATTAGGCCCTCAAGCAATGGATCATATCGAATATTTCCTAAAAAACGGGCAGGATATGTCTCCTTCTACACCATACAAACCTATTACCAATGCAGCAAAGAAACAACCGTCCACAGAGACAGGTAACCCCATTATTTCATTGGCACTGTTGTAGTCAAGTTTCGGAAATCCCAGTTCCGATGTCATCTTTATAGATGATATTACCCCAATTTCAGTCGAAGAAATGCTTCCTTCAGACTTATTTTTCAGCAAGAAGAGGAGGGCCATCGTTAAACGAGAAACACATCAAAAATATGGAGCAATGGTCAAAAAGAAAAGAATGATATATGATGGACAGAACCGAGATGATTCAAAATTTTCTATGGAAATGACAGGCTCATTAGGTGCCTTTGCCACGTAAAATCAGTGGTCTGTAGAAAATCTAGCCAAGAAACTAAAACAGAGAGACCTGTTGGTAAGGAAGTTGTAGGATCAGATAATGACTATGGAACGGGATATGAAGAATAAGATGAACCGATATTTTGAACAGGCCAGAGCATATGATAAACAGCAAATTCAACAACTCCAAGCCAACTTTGATGAGCTCCAAATGAATTCTTAGTTCAATCAAGGACTGATCACCCAGCATGTTGGATTAATAAAACAATTGCAAGCTAAGTTAGAGTTGACCAAAAGCACCTTAGTGGATATTTTTTCTCTCCAGACCCAAGCAATTGAAATAAATGAAAATTTTGAAAATGGCCAGCAAGATCTTTTTATGAAGGTAGAAGTCGTTCAGAAGTGCTACCAGGTGATTGACCTTTCTATGAAAGACATCTATATCAAGGAAATAGAAGTTCGTTCAGCTCAATATAAGTTTTTAGAGGTTGTCTTACTGATACCAAAGGATGATGTCTCAAATGTACATCGGTTTTCTCTGTCAGAACAAATAAGAGGTGATATAGTTTTGAAGGCCTGGTAAACAAACTTAACAAAAAGAAAGAAACTTGCCAGAGATGTAACTGGATCTTTTTTGGAAGCACTGACACCACTAGACAAAGGGCTAATTGATTTTGAATGGAATTTTATTTATGAAGCCCTGGTTCAAATCGATATAGCAAAGAATCAATATAATTCCAGAACAAGCAAAGAGGAAGCTCTGACGGACATCCAAAATATTAAACAGATCGATCTCCTTCAAATAAACAAATGGATAGTAAACCCAAGCTTGCAGCTACAGGTCATGTCTCAAGGATCTAAAGGGATAAAGGAAACATTTCCTCGGGTAGAAATAAATATTTACAATTTCGAGGCCAATTAAGCAACTAAGCCTTCAAGCCTGGTAGTGAAATTAGTAAGTAGATGCATTCAATGCATTGAATATGGGAAGGCAAGCACATCTGGAAATAAGTAATAAAGTGTTGTTACATGATTGGATATTGATGAGGGGAAAAATGAAAACAAAGCTATGATGACCAGGACGTTGTGCCAAAACATCAAGGAGATCAGAAGACAGAAGTGCTTTGGCCAGCAGACGAAGAGATTGCCAACAAAGATCATCATTCTCTATGCTCTATTTTCTTATTTTTGATATTTGCTATTTTTAATTATGAGAAGTCCAACCGTTTTGAGTTGAGACAATTTTTTATAAATACATAGATTTAAGATCTATTAAGGGTTGCTTCTTGTCGATTTTAACAGAGAAAACTCTCTTTATTGAGTATTAATACAAGTGCAGATAGAGATTCCAAGTTTTGTTTAATCTAGGTTATGTACTTCTTCTTTTTTTCCATTTCTCATCACTTATTTAAGAATTTCCTTGATAAATGTTTGATTCCAATTTAGTACAACCACTACTGTAATCATATTGCATCAGTAATTTGTTAAACAATCATTTCTTTCTCTTCATTTATTGTGAGTAAATCAAGACCTGCGAGTTATGTGAATTATTGTATTGTATACTTTATTCAAGGTTACACCATCTATTTACTTCTACTGCAACAAGGTGAGACTCTTCAGTAATTGATGCCTTGCTTTGTTTATAGTTTTGTATCCTTCTCTCACACCATTCAACATTACAATTTTGACTCGGATAGGAAATACGGCCTCTGTGTTGCCATACTATTAATTTCATTTAAGGAATTTTTCTCATATAATTAATGGTAGAAAAATCACTTTTAAAAACACTCTCTAAAACTTTCTCGATGCCTGACATTATCCTTTGATCCTTAAGTTTAATCTCAGGAACAACATCTTTTTGGTGTCGTTGTCAGTGACGGAGAAATGAAGTTATTTTTCCTTGGGAAAATGACAAGGTAAGATTCTATCTTTGATAGTGAACAAAGATTGAATACTTAATTAAGGCTATTTTTATCTTTCACCTGGTGACTCTGCCACAGATAAACTGGCATTCGTTCGAAAGAATACCGGAATGAATCCAGACGATAAGAATACTACACCTGTATCTGATCCCGAAAGGTTGTTAAAACCAAAAAGATACCTCAAATCAACTATCGCACCGGCAAGTAAAAAATACCAACCCAAAGTTGCTCAAGTAAATACTAAGTTTATGGTTGAAGGACTAGATCCTGAAGAGAATTTTAAATAAACACCCTCTGCGGAGGCCTCAACTAGCAAGCTCGAGGTTAGGTGTGAGAACCCAGAGGTAATCGTACCCAAAATTAATATTGAGATTGACTCTTCTGATACTCCAAACAGCCTGAAAAAAATATCCTCATCTCTACTCGTTATCATTAATACTCTACCGACCTCACGCTTGCCTGAGGTAAAGGCTTTGGTTCTACGAAACCCTGAAGAACACATTTTATACCCCGATTCTTCCCCTGTTGATTCACCTATCTATACATCTTATAAGTCTGAATAAATCATCCCATGTTTTCCTCTCCCGCCCCTTCTAGAATTTCCATCTCCTAACGACCTTTTTCCAATTTTCCCTTCACCACATCCCAAAGAATTTGAAAGGTCACCACTTTGGTCCCTAGAATTTTTTGAAAACCCTCTTTTTTCACAAGGCTCTTCCCCCAGACTTTCAATGCCTACTGCTGGAGGAGGTGGCGTCGAAGGTGGTGGTGTTAGAGGAGCAGGTGGACAAGGACCACTTCCCCCCCCCCNNNNATACGCTCCCTTGGTCCTCCCTGTTGTCCTGCACGATTTACCCGAAAATTATATGAAGAACTTACCAAATTTTACGAGGGAAGGATATTTAACCACAACTAAGCATATCGCCTTTTCAATCAATTCGTTGATATCCTTGGCATTGAGCATGAGGATGTTTACTCAAGGCTTCTAGTGCAAACTTTTGAGGGACAAGTAAGAACCTGGTTTCGAGGACTCTGGGTAGGATCCCTATGGTCGTATGATGAACTAGAAAATCATTTTTCAAGACAGTGGGGAGAAAAGAAAGACCACATGTATTATCTGACTGAATTTGAGGCTCTAAGAAAAAGGAATTTTGAGTCGGTTCTCGAATTTACTCATAGTTTTAACAAACTGTATCATAAGATCCCAGCCGAAGTTAAACCATATCAACCTATGGCAAAGGTAGCTTTCACAGGGTCTTTTGAGCCCGTCTTTTCCCTTCTTTTAAGAGGAAGAAGATCTGCCACTCTAGCAGGAATGCAAGACGATGCCATATAAATCGAATCAAACATGATGGCGTCTGTTAAACTAGAAGCCAAGGTTGAGACAGGAACCAAAGATCCTAAACACTTCAGAGAAAAAGCAGGGCCCTCCGGATCTAGGAGGTCTGCAGAGGAAAAGATGGATGACATGGCCAAGATAATCAAATATTTGTCTAACAAAATCTATAGAATGGAACTAGACCAAGCCAAACCTGATCCATTCGCTAGAAAAGATTTCAAGAGAAATCATGACCCCCAGACCTAGCAGAGACAAGTAAAAAATGAAGATCAAAAAATCCAGGCTTTGTTTAAAACGGAAAATTTTATGCAAAGGGACGATATGAAAAACTACGAGGGATTAGAAGAGGATATAAGCAACCTCAGTGATGACGACCAGGAACCTCATTTCACTAGACAGGATTATGAAAGATCTCTAGACCAAGAACCCTTGTTTAGTAATGAAGAAAGTATAAATAATTTGGGAGAGTCTGTATATCAAGGAATCATCGACTCCATAATGGTCGAGCTTCAACAGAAGTATAATTTAAGGCCCAGAGAAACAATTACTACAAGTGTTCCACCAAAGAATATTTTATCAAGAAATAAAGAGAATGAGTCAGTTGTTACTAAACTGTTAGTCGAAACACAAGTTGCCAGAACCAAAATAGTTGAAACCAGAGAAACACAAACCAAGAAAACAGATAATAATGAAGCACAAGCTATAACCAGAGAAATCAAAAAAACAACTAGAGGTCTCAGTATAGAAAATGAACTAAATAATATTAAAATCCCCGTGCCCCTAGTTGAGCTTGCCAAGAATCCCATTTATAAAAAACAGATTGCTAATATGATAAACTTTTTTGATGTAAATGATAAATTTTTCTGATGTTGAATATCCTGCAGATGTAATCAATCTGCAAGATGAAAGACCAACGATTATGTTTGGTCCGGATATCGAAAATACTAAGGATTTTGTTTCTCCGTTTTATATTACGTTAACTGTGCATGTTCACTTACTTCATAATTGTATGTTATATTTTGGGGCCTCTCACAATTTAATGCCTAAGGTTATCATGTAAAATGTATGCCTTGAAATCACTAGGCCTTATCAGGACTTATACTCATTTGATTCAAGAAAAGTTAAGTGTCTCGGCATGATCAAAGATATGGTAGTGAATCTTGCACAGATCCCTGTAAAAATCATTCTTATGGACGTAGTTGTTGCTAACGTCCCCGCCAAGTATGGCATGATTCTATCCAGGTCTTGGGGTGCAAGACTAGGAGGATCACTTCAACTAGACATGACGTACGCTACGATCCCAATTTTTAGTGGACAATTTACTCAACTATACAGAGAGACTAGATTGGCATATACTGTAAGTGACCCCCAAAACCCAAACAATTACCCAGTCTATGTTTCCGATCAGGATCTAAGAAATTTTATTTTATCAATAGACAATTATTTTTAAGAATGTATAGAAGATGAAAACAAAAAACCAAAAAAAACAAAGAAAAGTGTAAATAATAAAGAAGGAGTATGGAAAATGTTTGTCGATGGTGCTTTGTCCTGTGAAGGGGCAGGGGATGGAGCGTTATTTGTTGCACCTAGAGATGAGTACGTCATCCCCTTTTCATACAGATTACAGTGGTAAATTGATTATACAAATAATGCATGTGATTACGAGGCTCTAGTCTTAGGATTAGAGGCTGCTAGGAAACTAAAAGATGAAAATCTAATAGTTTATGGCGATGCAGAGCTAATTGTGAAACAAATAAAGCAGCAATATCAAGCTAAACATCCAAGGCTAAGGTCATACAGAAACTGTGCCTAGGACTTAATAGAGATTTTTTTCTCGTCATTTAACATTCACTACATTCCCATAATGGAAAATCAACAGGCGGACTCTTTAGCCAAAGTAGCTGCAACATTTATGCCACCTATTGTCCTGAAGATGAAGTATCATATAGAAATGAGGCACAGACCTTCAATCCCAAATAATGTGCAACACTAGCAAGTCTTTGAAGATGACAAGCATATTAAACAGTTTCTAGAAATGGTTGATGAATTCTCTGAGACTCATATAGATCAAGAAAACCAGAACGATCCTATTTGGATCATGCAGGAAGGTGAAGATCCTAAAAAGTTCCAAGACAAGATCGCAAATCACTAAATTCTTGTACTTAAGAACAATCAGATCACCAAAGGTCTAATACCCTTAGATATATTGTTTGACCAAGACAATATACCCTTAAAATCTACCCTACGACCTCATCCCAAGGAGGTTGAAGACTGTGACATAGGAACTAAAGAAAATCCTAAGATAGTCAAGTTATCTAAGTACCTTCCAGCCCAGGTAAAGAATAAATATTATGAATTGCCTTAAAAAGTATAAAGACGTCTTTGCATGGTCCTATGATGATTTAAAAACTTATGATACCTTTGTAATTGAACATAAGATTCCTTTAAAGCATGGTATCAAACCTTTCAGACAAAAGCTGAGATAGATAATTTCTATCCTTATGCCAGTAATAGAAAGAGAAGTCAAGAAGCTTCTCGACGCTAAGATTATCATCCCACTTAGGTGTTCTGAATGCATAGAAAATTTGGTACCTGTCAGAAAGAAGAGTGGAGAAATAAGACTTTGTGTAGATTTCAGGAATTTAAAACAGTCATCCCTCAAGGATAACTACCCACTGCCAAAAATGTATCATGTCCTAGAAAAATTAGTTGGCGCTAACAGAATGTCTATGATCGATGGTTTTTCAGGATACAACCAAATTGTTGTCCACGAAGATGATAAAGAAAAAATTACATTCACTACTCTGTGGGGAACTTTCATGTATGATAAAATGCCATTTGGTTTGATGAACGTATGGGCCACTTTCCAAAGAGAAATGGATATAGATTTCATCGTTGAGAGAGATCAATTTGTCGTTATTTACTTAGATGATCTAACAGTCTCCTCGAATTCTGATGCAGAACATTTGGTTCATCTCAAACAAACCTTTGAAAAATGTAGAAAATTTGGTTTGTCTCTAAACCCTAAGAAATCTCATTTTGCTATGCAAGAAGGTAAGCTTATGGGTCATATAGTTTCGAAAGATGGAATCAAGGTTTACCCCAAGCGAATCGAGGCTATTGACACAATAAACATTCCTAGAAATAGAAAGGAAATCCAGTATTTTTTAGGGAAGATAAATGTTTTGAGAAGGTTTATCCCTAACTTTGCTAAAATTTTCAAATTAATCACAAATATGTTGAAGAAAGACAGTGAGATGAAATGGACTACCGAAGCTAAAGCATCATTTGAGCAAGTTAAGAAAGCTATAAGAAAAGCACCAGTGTTAGCTAGTCTAGACTATACTAATGAATTCTTGATCTTTTCTTTCGCATATGAACATATTATCGCAGTTGTAATCCTACAAAAGAATGAAGAAGGTTTCGAGCAGTCGATGGCCTTTTTTAGTAAAAGTCTCAGAGACATCGAATTAAGATATGATATACTGGAAAAACAAGCTTACGCGATGGTGAAAGCTCTCAAAGCTTTTAGGACATATGTATTGCATTCAAGAATAATCGCCTATGTGCCAGCAAGCTCTGTCAAAGATATATTGGTACAATCAGACAGTGATGGTAGAAGGGGTCGATGGCTAGATAAAATTCAGCAGTTCAATCTAGAAGTAAAACCAACCAAGCTAGTCAAAGGTCAGGGCTTGGAAAAATTGTTAGCAAAATCGAATTTCAGGGCACTCAGGATTAACCACCTGGAATCACACGGACATATCCCAAAAATAGAGGAACTTGGTGATCAAACCCCTGCAGTCCATATTGAAGATAAATTTTCTTCCTCTGATTGGTATCGCATTATTGTCTCATACCTCCTCACCCTTCAGTGCCTGAGTGACATGACTCCATCCAAAGCAAGAATGTAAAAGCTACACGCAGTTAAATATTGTATCATTGAAGGTCAACTATATTGGAAAGATCCTCTAGGTTTCTTGCTACGTTGTTTAACAGAACCTGAAATAGAGAATTTCATAAATGAATTTCACGAAGGAGTGTGTGGAGGACATCATGCTTGAAGGGAAACGGCCTACAAGATTCTAAGAGTTGGATATTATTGGCCAAAGTTATTCACTGGTGTGAATGCCAAGATCAGAGCCTGCAACCCTTGCCAACTGTTCTCTGGTAAGAAAAAGCTCCCTGCACTACCTTTAGTCCCAGTCAAGACAGAGGCTCCATTTCAACAATGGGGTCTGGACTTCATCGGAGAAATCCACCCATAGTCAAGCGCCCAACATAAATGGATTTTAACTGCTACCGATTATTTCACGAAATGGGTTGAAGCCATTCCAACTTGGAATTCCATTGATTCAGTAGTTATAAACTTTTTGGAAGAAAATATCCTATCATGGTTTGGTTTCCCTCGAAAAATAGTCGCAAACGCCCAAGCTTTCAAATCTATGGCAATGACAAAATTTTGTCAAAAATATAACATTGTGCTAGGGAATTCTACAACCTATTATCCTCAGGGAAATGGGTTGTATAAATCATCCAACAAGAGTTTGATCAATATAATCAAGAAAGTGTTAACAGAGAATAAGAAGGCGTGGCTTGTACACCTAAAGTACGCCTTATGGGAAAACCGAATCGACACTAAAAAATCAATAGGTATGACCCCTTTCCAAATGGTTTATGGTACTGATGTTGTCCTTCCTATCAATCTCTCTCTTCTAGTGATGAAGTTGTGGAAAGACGCAAATGAAGATCCAAATGATGTGATGAAGAGGATAAACCAAATTATCGAAGTCCAGCAAAACAGGGCCAAAGTTGATGACAGACTTCAAAAATACCAAGATAATATGAAAGCCCTTTTTGATAAAAAAGCTAAAGACAGAGAGTTCCTTCCTGATGATCTAGTTTTAAAATGGGATGCTAGAAAAGAAGATGTAGGAAAACATGGCAAGTTTGATCATCTTTGGTTCGAACCATTCAAGATTTCAGCTACAGAGGGAAAGAATTATTTCCTACTAGAAAATATCGACGGGAAAACTTTTGACGCCCCTATCAACGGTTGTTATCTAAAATATTTCATGCAATATACATGTTTCACATTACCATTGTATATACCGGTTTGGTTTCTCGTTTAATTTCGCAATTTTATTTTCCTTCGTAGGTTGTCTAAATTTTACTTTTTCATTTTAAATAAACCTAGTTTTATTTGATGTTCTCAAAAGAAAAAATAAAATATATGTACTACATATCATTTCCGTCCTATAGAATTTTATGATTATGTCTTTTTATGCTCTTGCAGAATACTTATTGTCAGATGAGAAATAAGGAGGTATTGGAATCTAACGCTTAGTTTTCAAAACAGTTATTTCTCTCAAAACAAGGTGACGAATTAACAGTTGGTTTGATTGAAAATGTAAATAAAATCCAAGGTATGAACTTCTATACTTATTTTTTAATCTAAAAAATTGAAAGAAAACCTATTGGATATAAACAAGGTTCTACTCTTGTAAATATAATCCCCTGATGAAAGATCAGTAAGATATAAATCTCTAGATTTCTGAATCAAATAAAAATAAAAGAAAAATAAAAGAAAAAAGAAAATAAAATAAGAATAAAAGAGAAGCTTGATAATCAAGAAGTGAACTTATGTGGAAATGAGATTATTTTTCAAAACCTATGACTCCTCATTCTGTTTTCATTTTGCATATCTTTGAGCTTTCACCCTATACTGATTTTCACTACCCAGCCTTAAATCTTCATAGAAAGAAATAATTTTGCCTTAGCTATGAAAACTTAAAAACATATCTTCAAAACAATATTAGGCGAAAATATTTATGTTCTTCTGATTTTAACTGAAACAAAGTATGTTTAGGTTAATCCTGATAACTTTAGCTCTTCTAACAGATTTAAACTTATTAATTCGCTCAAGGAAAATCCCTGGAAAATAAAAGTTCCCCATAAGATCTTCCCTCTAGGAAAATATGTATTGAAGATCGGGAAAGAATTAGCTCAGAGTAAAATCAAAAACTGTTGACAGACCTTCATTCTCAAATCTTAAGTAGATATTACCCCTGTATGATACATACAAATTGATTGCCCCAACTTCAAAAATATAAAAAAAATATAAGAGAGATGGTGAAAGGAAATTCATAAAATGATTACCCCCATCTAGTCTAAGACAAATGGTGAAAGAAAATTCATAAATCGATTCCCCCCATTTCGTCCAAAAGAGATGATGAAAGGAAATCCATGTTATGATTTCTCTCATCTCAATAAAATGCAAAATTGCTAATTGAAGTGGTGAAAGGAAATTCAATGGGAGATGTAGATAACTTCATCGGGGTACTGAAGAGGCACGCTGGCAATGAAGAAATATATATATGGTCTCTGTAAGGTAGTCATACATGTATAAACATACTTTGGTATCTAGTTCTCTTTTCGGTAATATTTACATTCTAAACCGACAATGGATTCCCTAAATAAATCATTAAAATTACTTTGTCTTGATGCGAACGAAATCGACCAAAGTCTGATAGTTCAGTTAAAGTTGTTTTGATTATCTTAAAAAAATCCGAACCTAATTTCAAGAAAAGGAAACCATTAATAACCTAAATTGAGATCAATAATTGACTGTGTTTTGAAGGTTTTCTAAGATTCGGTTGAAGTTCAATTTTTCTCTGTATGATTTTTCCCAAAGGTGTTTCCCATAAATCCAATGATGACACCATTTACCCAATAAAGGCACTTGGTCTACTGTTCTTCCACACCTCACGGGGAGACGTGATCCCCAGATGGAGCATATGTTGGAACATATATAAATCCTAAACCTTGTGATTTAATTTCTCGAACTTCATCTTTTTAAATAATCACTCAGAAGTCATCTTTCGAATGTTTAAATCAAATGTACTTCTAGTCATAAGGTACGCATGACATCCGTCGTTGATAAAGTGCCCCCGTTGATCGAATAATTCCCTTTTTCCCCGAGTTTTGGAGCCGCCTGATTGTTAAAGAGTCAAATCACTAAAGGTCGCTTCGGAGCTTCGTGTTTCAGGTGTTTTGCTAGGTCTTAACGTTTAAAGTCTCGATACTCGAAAAGTGTTTGTTATCGTTGTTCATAAAAAATTTAAGTACCCTAGTCATAGTACACATGTACCTTTTGAGTCTTCCCTGGGTTGACATGTGTCATCCATTTCCGACCTTTTCAGCTGAAGATTCATATGATTCTAAGTGACACGTGGCACCCGCTGGTCTCGACACATCATCTAAAATGATGTCATATTCAACACGTCACTACGGGTAATATCCTTTCGGAAAAATAATAAAGAGTTGACTTGCAAATCCACGAAGCAGCAAAATGTCGAAATATTAAACCTTAATTAGTTAAGTTAGTCTTGATTAAAAGGTAGTCAATAACTTCGCACTTCGGATTTCGGACCTTTGCATCCATCACATCCTGAACTCTCCAAAGTTCGGACTTATGAAACTCTTCAAACTTAAACAAGGTTAATTAAAACTACAAAACGATTATTTGTTAATTAATCATTTCGCAGTTTCGGGTTTCGGGGATTCTATCTCGAGCTACTGTTAAAAATCCCAAAGTCCGAATACCCAAAAACACTTAAAGTTAAACATGATTAACTAATGTTTTAAAGGAGATTATCTCGTAATTAATCTTTAGTGAAATCGCGATTCGGGAAATTTCAAACCTGTTTCATCCAAAAGTCATGATCGTGAATCGTCAATATTAATGGAATTAATCACAAATCAACGGTAATGATTTTAATGTAGATTGCAGATCGCTAGCTAGATTTTCTCATTAAGGTAAATAAATTTATCGTCGGTAAATGTATTCTCGAATCAATATGCCTAGGGTGAATGAGAATGCTTGATTTTGAATTCCATTTTCATTCTCGCAGAATAGAAAGTTTTAGCCAACTGAGAAGCTCATGCATTCCCTTGTAACAGGTAACCCGTTCTGATTTCATCAATATCATGGCACCACGAAAGATGGCTAAAGCAGTTGTTGAAAGCGCAAATCCGAATACAGGTGTTCTGTCAGATACATCACCGAGAGCCATAGACACTGTGAAATATTGGACACAGGTGTTCGATATTCTAGAGCATGAGATTATAAATTGCCCAGAGGATTATGTCGACGACATGAGTGAAACTCATGCAACTAAACTCAGGGACATACCTCAGTCAGAGCTACACAAAATAGTTGTGCGGCCGAGGCTCATGTCGTATAACGACATGATAGGCTGGGCCTTGGAGAACATCAACATTCAAACTAGGAGCATTTGCAACTCTCAAAAGGCTGATGTTGGTTCTTTTCTACCAGAACACATACAAGTAATGTACAAACTATACCCTGAATTTAAATATAATTACAATGTTGCATTCATGCTAGAGTTCGAGAATGACGAGAGTACGCAATATGATAAATTCTACCCTGATTTAATCAAGGATTGGTGGGGGCACAAGGAGAAATTCAGAGCCGACACTCACGGCATGTATGCCACATCATCGTTAGAAGTCCATATGATTTATGTGGCAATGATGCTATGTAGGATATTTGGGAAGAAGAGCTCCACTCACTTCCCGATAGCATGGGTACCAATTATGCACGAAGTGGCCGAGAGATACTCTTTCAACTGGGCCAAGATGTTATCAGACAATCTAGCTAAGGAAATCATAGAGTACCAATTGGAAAAATACAAAGGGAAACCTACCCATTTCTATATGTCTGCATACCTCATGGATGTTATTTTCTTTATGACTCCTTTCCCTCTGACGAACTGGAGTTGGACCCCGACCAGCGTCAAACCTATCCATTTCTATCACTCCAAGGTGTGGAAAGACATGGCCAGAGATTTCTTCTATGAAATATGCCATTATGTATTGGTGCTTATTCATATTGCCCTATACAGTTTCCCACCCCCTAGAATTTCAAACAAAATCATGGAAAACCTGGGCAAGATAGAAGACTGGTACATCGAAGAAAAATTTTCTTACATCGGGGTTTTCGGGTGCTCGGTCCCTCCTCATTCTCTCTCGAATTTTTTACCAGATCAGCTAGTATGCCGAGAAGTGGTGTATCAAACCGTGACAAGGGGCATCGGCAAGGAATTGAAAGCGGCCCAGAAAAAGGTATGTCCAACCTTCCCCCTTCATATTGGTATGTTCTCATTATTAGACTTCGGTCATTCTAAAGTAGAAGTTGCAGCTCTGGAGGATGTCAAGTTAGTTGACATTGAATTTAAAGGGCATGATCCATAGAAAATCGTGGAAAACCACTTGGCTCAATACAACTTGAAGAAATATATGCACCAGAACTCAATGCATGATGAAATATTCAGGGGAGCCAGGTCATATGAGGAAGTACTAAACAGAGTCCAAGCTCTGCCCCCAGATCAATAGGATAGTTTCTCCAGTTTTCAAAGGCACGGAAGAGATAGCTTGCCGAAATTATTACAGGGAGATCCAGTGGCACCTTTATCTACACAGGAAACTGTACCTCTGGGTTTCGAAGCAGGGAGTTCCAGCAAACAGCATATTGAGGAAGACCCAAAGAACGTCGAAGCTTCAATTCAGGAATTGAAAGCTTCACTATCAATTCCATTAGGCCCTCAAGCAATGGTTCATATCAAAGCTTTCCTAAAACAAGGGCAGGATACATCTCCTTCTACACCAGACAAACTGATTACCAATGCAGTAGAGAAACAACCATCCACAGAGATAGGTAACCCCATTATTTTATTGACACCCTTGCAGTCAAGTTTCAGAAATCCCAGTTCCAAATTCATCTTTATAGATGATCTTACCCCAATTTTGTAAATGTGTTAAACCTGTACAGAATAGATCTATCTAGAAAATACTACACACATTTGCAGAGAGAAATTGAGAAAGAAGAAGCAAGATAGAAAGAATGGAAGAATTCTCATTAACCATATTCCACACTTAAAGAGTGAATAATTTACAATATATATAGGATACATAAGTAACTAATGAGCCATAATTGTGGTCTAGATTGATTTGGACACACACCAACAGTTACAAGAGTAAACTTCCACCTAGTCTAGTCTCTCAGGCAGTTACGGGAGTGAATTGCCACCTAGATGAGTTAACTAGTCAACTAGTCTTCAGTTAACTGACTGAACAAAGAGTAGTGAGTTGGTGATGATCCCAATGTTGCATGGTGACAAAACCAATGCAACATCTAAACTCAACTCAACTAGTGAAACTGAAGTGTCAATTGAAAGAGAATATTCTCCAGGTGGAATATTCTCCCCTAAAATAAAGGAGATTGGATAATGACTAATTATGACTAATAAACAAGGAATAAACTTAGGAAAAATAAATCCTAGGTGTGTGTGAAGTAACTCCAACACCCCCCGTGAACATCACTATGGTGAAAATAAATAACGGGTCTCGGCTACGAGGCCATGTTAGGTACCCAAATACAAAAGATACACTGGACTAAACGAGGAAAGAGGGAAAACCTCATGGGAACAAAACCCCCCCTCAAATTACAATGCATAAAATAAAAAATGATAAGGAAGAAAAGGCAGCTGCTAAGCAACCATGTCCTTCACTCCAAGAAGAACTCGCAACTGTGCAAGTTTGTGTTGTTTAAAGATTTTGTTGAAGATGTATATGTCTGCACGGATCTAATGAATTATATGCATCATTGATATTTCCACACATATCCACTTTATCTTCTTGCAATTAAAAATATCCAAATAAAGTTTGGATGAAATTTTGAAAACCGTACGGCCGTTTCCAAAAAAATGTTGAAATTCTGTTGATTTTAAAATGATCATAACTTCACTTTCCGGACTCCGTTTAGGACGAATTTTTTTTTTAAATTGGATATTTTCCCGAGAGGAATTCAAATATCCAATTTGTTTCTGCAAATAGTGCTCAGAAAATATAACAATGGCGTCTGATGTGAGCGGCTTCCTTTTTGTCTCCTGAGATGCATGCATGATGCATGCAACAATGTCTGCATGTGACTCCTGAGATGCATGCCATATATATTCCACATGAATTTCAGAAAATAAATCTAAAATGGAGTAGGCATGATCTTCAATTATTGGAATACTAATTTCTGCAAAAACGTTTGTAGAAGACTCTTCATAATAAGAGGTTTGATCTTCTGATGGCTTCTCTTTTGGCTCTATCTGTTCGACCTCATGCATGAAATCTTCACAATATTCTTTATTCCCAAATAGAACCTCCAATCTGGTCCATAATTCCTTTGGATTTAATCCTTGTGATTCTTCATATATTTGATGGAAATTTTTGGGAGAAACAGACATGTCGATACTTCCTATGCTCATATCTTGTCTATTGAGAAAGTCATTTTTATTATCGATAGAATCAGGATCTACTTCCATTGTCATGGTTATTTGGTATAATCCTTTGCATCTTAGCAGAAACAAAATTTTTGGCTTCCATTCCAAATAGTTATGAGGCGTGAGAAGTATTTCCAGCGAATAATCCATCTTTTTGTTGTCTTCAATCTTTTGTACCTGCAAAAAATGATTTGGTGTATCTTTTTCTTAGCAGTCTGTTGGCTCTGATACCATGTAAATGTGTTAAACCTGCACAGAATAGATCTATCTAGAAAATACTACACACATTTGCAGAGAGAAATTGATAAAGAAGAAGCGAGATAGAAAGAATGGAAGAATTCTCATTAACCGTATTTGACACTCAAATAGTGAATAATTTACAACATATATAGGATACATAAGTAACTAATGAGCCATAGTGGTGGTTTAGATTGATCTGGACACACACCAATAGTTACAAGAGTAAAATGCCACCTAGTCTAGTCTCTCAGACAGTTACGGGAGTGAACTGCCACCTAGTTGAGTTAACTAGTCAACTAGTCTTCAGTTAACTGACTGAACAAAGAGTAGTGAGTTGGTGATGATCCCAATTTTGCATGGTGACAAAACCAATGCAACATCTAAACTCAACTCAACTAGTCAAACTGAAGTGTAAATTGAAAGAGAATATTCTCCAGGTGGAATATTCTCCCCTAAAATATAGGAGACTAGATAATGACTAATTATGACTAATAAACAAGGAATAACCTTAGGAAAAATAAATCATAGGTGTGTGTGAAGTAACTCCAACAAATTTCAGCAGAAGAAATGCCTCCTTCGGACTTATTTTTTAGCAAAAAGAGGAAGGTCATTGTTAAACGAGAAACACATCAGAAAGATGGAGCGATGGTCAAAAGAAAAAGAATGATATATGATGGACAGAACCGAGACGATTCAGAATTTGCTAAGGAAATGGCAGGCTCGTTAGGTGCCTTTGCCACGGAAAATTAGTGGTCTGTAGAAAATCTAGTCGAGCAATTAAAACAGAGAGACTTGTTGGTAAGGCAGTTGCAGGATCAGATAATGACTATGGAACATGATATGAAGAATAAGATGAACTGATATTTTGAATAGGCCGGAGCATATGATAAACAACAAATTCAACAAATCCAAACCAACTTTGATGATCTCCAAAGGAATTCTCAGTTCAATCAAGGACTGATCACCCAACATGTTGGATTAATAAAAAAATTGCAAGCTAAGCTAGAGTTGACCAAAAGCACTTCAGTGGATATTTCGGCTCTCCAGACCCAAGCAATTGAAATAAATGAAAAACTTGAAAATGACCAGCAAGATCTTTTTATGAAGGTAGAAGTCGTCCAAAAGTGCTACCAAGCAATTGACCTTTCTCTGAAAGACATCTATATCAAGGATTGAGAAGCTCGTTTAGCTCGAGCTAAGTTTCAAGAGGTCGTCTTACTGATACCAAAGGATGATGTCTCAAATGTACATCGGCTTTCTCTGCCAAAACAAATAAGAGGTGATATATTTTTGAAGGCTTGGGAAACAAACTTAACAGAAAGCAAGAAACTTGCCAGAGATGTAACTAAAGCTTGTCTGGAAGCATTGACACCACTAGATAAAGGGCTAATTGATTTTGAAGGGAATGTTATTTCCGAATCCCTGGGTCAAATTGATATAGAAAAGAATCAATATAATTCTAGAACAAGCAAAGAGGAAGCTCTGACGGCCATCCAAAATATGAAACAGATCGATCTCCTTCAAATAAACAAATGGATAGTAAACCCAAGCTTGCAGCTACAGGTCACATCTCAAGGATCTTAAGGGATACAAGAAAATATGCCTCGGGTAGAAAGAAATCTATACACTTTTTAGGCCAATCAAGAAACTAAGCGTTCAAGTCTGGTAGTGAAATTAGTAAGTAGATGCATTCAATGCATTGAATATGGGAAGGCAGGCACATCTGGAAACAAGTAAGAAAGTGTTGTTACATGATTGGATATTGATGAGGGGACAAATGGAAACAAATCTATGATGACTAGGATGTTGTGTCAAAACATCAAGGAGATCAGAAGACAGAATTTCTTCGGCTAGCAAACGAAGAGATTGCCAACAAAGCTCATCGTTCTCTATGCTTTATTTTCTTGTTTTTTATATTTACTATTTTTAATTATGAGAAGTCCAACTGTTTTCAGTTGAGACAATTTTGTATAAATACATGGATTGAATATCTATTAAGGTTTTCTTCTTGTTGATTGTAACAGAGAAAACTCTCTTTATTGAGTATTAATACAAGTGTAGACAGAGATTCCAAGTTTTGTTTAATACAGGTTATGTACTTCTTCTGTTTTTCCATTTCTCAACACTTCTTTAAGCATTTCCTTGATAAATGTTTGATTCCAATTTAGTACAACCACTACTATAATCGTATTGCATCGATAATTTGTTAAACAAGCAATTTTTCCTCTGCATTTACTGTGAGTAAATCAAGACCGCGAGTTATGTGAATTACTGTATTTTATACTTTATTCAAGGTTACACCATCTATTTTCTTCTACTGCAACAAGGTAGGACTCTTCAATAATTGATACATTGCTTTGTTTTATAGTTTTGTAGCCTTCTCTCACATCATTCGACATTACAATTTTGACACAGACACGAAATATGGCCTCTGCGCTGCCATACTGTTAATTTCATTTAAGGAATTTTTCTCATATAACTAATGGTAGAAAAAGCACTTTTAAAAACACTCTCTAAAACTTTCTTGATGCCTAACATTATCCTTTGAGCCTTAATTTTAATCTCAGGAACAACACCATGCTTATTCCAGTGTTATATTTTTAAGAGCCTTTGTGGGAGTGTGATTTACTATGTGTTAGTAACATTTCTTGTCTGGAGCACAAGAGCATTCGGGTCAGAGAGTCGCATGAAGTGCGCCCGAGCGCAACGCGGAAAATCTCATTTAGGACCCTCAAGAAAGCGAGCGAGCGAGATTATACCATCGGCGGTCCATATTCATCCATAGGAGCAGATCAGCGGTTGGCGGAAAATCGTGGTTAGTGGAGTTGTGTCGAGATTAGCGCAAATGCATCGCGCCCATATTATATGCAGGGAAGGATAGCAGTCGTCCATCCAAAGGGTACGTCGCGTGTGATCTAGTCACGTCGGCTTTTTGGCAGTTGCGAGTTCGAAGGGTGAAAGTTCCATATCACTCTGTATCATGAAACCGCGAACCCCAAAGCGCCGAAAGCGCCCAGAGTCTGGCCCGCGGTATTGCGGATAAATTTCAACCGTCCATCCACAAGGGACACCCGGCGTGTGATTAGGTTCCTCGCTGTTTCACCCATCGTGATTTCAAGGCGAAAAGAGCAGCTTCGTCATTTCCCGATGCGCGAGGTGCCGGGAGTATCCAGGACCCGGGCCCACAGCATCATGGGGAGATTTCAGAACCATTATATCTAGAGGGACGCGTGGCGCCAGATTAAGCCGTCTCGGCATTTCGCTCATCGCGATTTCAAGAAGCAAGGATCAGCCCTTCCTATTCGCGAACGCTGAAAGCTCCTTTGAGAGTAAACGCAAGGTCACACCTCGTGGTCACCTAGGAAATAAAAGAGTTGTGCAAAGGGGGCCAAAGGCATTGGGTCCAGTCGCCAAAAGGTTCATCGCGTTCTCCGGGTGATATTTGATCCGACCTCAAGCCTGGTTTTCGCTTGAAGTAAATGAAGGTAAGAAAAAGTGGTTGAAACCTCTCTTTATGCATTAAGTGCAAGATATGGAGAGCCTAGCCAGCGGTCTGCTCGAGAGGGTCCTGTGTACCAGTTTTTCCAAAGAGGCCATGCTTAGTCCTCAATTAGACAGAGGAGGTTTGCACACGCTAGCTCAGCACTTAATGGCTCAGCTACTCCTCTTACTGGAGCCACGCGCAGTTAAGATGGCGTCTGACAAAGAATACCCATCACAATTTGGCTGAAGGGACACCAAGCCTTGGAGGACTAAGCACGCCGATGTTAGGCGATTTCCTTTGAATATATAAGCTCAGTCTTTGTATTTTGTAATCTATCGATGGTTGAGCAAGGCTCCCGACTGTAAATTTTTAGTGAAGCGTTGCTCACTCTGGTTAATGTATAAGGCATTGGAGACTTCTTACTTTATGGATGTCAGCCTCTTTTTCATCTCTTTGTTTACTGTGTTAGAACAGCTCGAAATTGGAGGATCCAGTCAAGTTGCGCTATTGTAGAATGATGTAGGTTGGATCACTGCAACATTCGCAGCGTTTCTAATCAGTTCTTGTGTTTTCTCAGTGCTGAAATGGCTTGGAATTGGAGGATCCAGTCGAGTCACCTTTCAGCTCCTTGAAACTCTGGACCAAGCGGATCTTGGTTTCTGAGTTTTTCTTCCCCAAGCTCCCAAAGGACTGTCTCTCGAGGCAATCTTGCTCATCCTTCTCACAAGTCTTCCATCTACCACCCTTTAATCCATTTACTGACAAAAGTTGGATCAAGACCTCCCTTTTTTTTTGCATACCATGCCCGGTTTCCTGAGTTAAATCTATAGTTTCTTGAGTCTCTACCCATCCGATCACCCCATTAAACAAATCGTGACATAAAACTGATGGGCGTTGGGCTCTGCTCCTGCAAGAAATCCAGGAGTGACTTCTGACGCTAACATTTCTGGCGCCGTTGCCGAGGATGAAGTTGAATATTTTCCTCGAGATTGAACGACAACGATTAACTGATTCTGAAGGTGCATTAGATATCATAATTATCAAGATTGATGTTGTGCACCTGGAGACTCCATTGTGATGACTCCACTGTGGTGAACCTGCCGTGTTAATTGTGGATTTCAAAGGCAGGCATACGCGGTCTCATCCACAGCTGCCTCTAGCTACACCTGAAACGGATCCAGAGGCGGCGCTCAGGAAGGGAAATGCCTCTGAAGAAAAAGATTCCACCGCCGAGCCAGGTAATCCAACATATCCTTCTGTGGGAAATCCTTTTCTCCTCCTCAAGTTCTTGACAGACCTGTTTCTGGAGTTTCCCGTTTCCTAAATTTCGGGAGTGTTCCTGTTGATTTTTCCTCTCCTGGTCTCAGACCGGAGGGACAAAACCTTGTCACTCCCCTCTCCCCTGAAAATGTACCTTGGCGTAGACCCGGGACCATAGAAGATTTCCCCACTCCTCCTCTTGTTACTATTTCCCTTTCTGCCCAAAAAGAATTAGCTGTTGATTTGAACCCATTAGCCTTCTCCTTAAATCCCCTTTTGTTTCCCGTTCCACTTCAAGGCTCATTCCCACTAGCCCCTTCGCGAAATCCTTCTCCTCCAAATTCTCCTCCACCCAATATTCCTATGGTTGGTGCCAATCCCCCTCTAAATAGAATGGATGCCATAGTCGCTGCCAGATACGCTCCCTTAATCCTACCCCATCCTATGAATCCTCTCCCTGCTGGAGACTAATTGAAATACATGCCCAAGTTCGCAGGTGAAGGGGACATAACTACGGAAGAGCACCTGGCTGCTTTCTACAGTTATGTAGACAACCTGAACATTGAAAATGAAGATGTCTGGATGAGAGTTTTTTTCCAGAGCTTGGATGGTGAGGTAAGGAAATGGTTTATAGGATTAGCTCCAGGATCTATTGCTGGGATTGAATCCTTGGATAGTGCTTTCCTGAGGCAGTGGGGAGATAGGAAAGATTTCATGTATTACATGACAGAGTTCGGGTCTCTGAAGAAGATGGAAGGAGATTCCATCTCCGACTTCTCCAAAAGATTCAATAAGATGTATAATAAGATTCCTGCTGAAATAAAGCCCTCATAAGCCTCAGCCAAAATTTCTTACGCTAGTGTGTTTGGCCTCGATTTCTGCCTTTTATTGAGAGAAATAAAAGCCACCTCCTTAGCCCAAATGCAAGATGCGGCTATAGAGGTGGAATATAACGTATTAGCGGCTAACAGACTGAGGAACAAGGTTGACGCATACAGGAGAAAGGGAAGATCTTAAGCCTCGACTTCTGGCCCGTCAGTGCCCCACCCTCAAGTGGACGAACTGACCAAGATGGTGAAGTCTCTGTCTACAGATATGGAGAGAATGAAGGTGGAGGGGAGGCAATCATACAAGGGCCCTCAAAACATCGAAAACAAATGAGGTTTCAAGAGGCCAAACAATATAGCTCCCTCGACTATGCAGAGAGAAAGGGGAAGAGACAGAGACGACCAGAAGATTCAGGCCCCTTTTCAAAACAATTTTGTGGCCGAGGAAGAACAAGAGGGAGCAGATGAACTTGATCCTGAAATCCATTGCTTTGGAGACACTCCTCCTTTTCCTCCTCTCACTCAATTATCTTACGAGGAGTCTCTCATGGACAGTCAGCTAAATGAATTGAGCAAGGGTGACAAGGCTAGTGGCAACCAAGGCAGGTATAACCTGAGGACCAAGAAAAAGACAGCAGTACCTGATGTTCCTGAGCAGTTCACTAGAACGGATAAACCTGCTAATGAAGTAGCAGACAATCACAGAGGTAATAAGGCTCAACCCCTCTTTCCCATTGTCCAGATTCATGTTCCTGAAATAAGAGAAATTCCCAAGCTTACATCTTCTTTTAATTTCGAGCATGAAATTCAAAAGATTAGAATCCCTGTGCCCCTGACGGAATTAATTAAGCATGAAGGATTCAAGAAGCGTTTCTCTGAGCTTCTACAGTCCGACGTCACATGCCTTCCCACAGACTCCATCAATTTGCAAGATGAAAAGTCTGCAGTTATTCTAGGTCCTATGGTAGAAGACAGGGATGACTCATCCCCTCCCTTCTACACTTACTTGAACATACATGACAAAGTATTGCATAACTTCTTGATGGATTCGGGGGCTTCTCATAACCTCATGCCAAAAACTTTCATGGAAGAGTTAGGACTGGAATTCACCCGAGCCTATCATGACCTCTATTCCTTTGACTCCAGGAAAGTTCAATGTCTAGGGGTTATCAAAGACCTGGTCGTGACCTTCTTCCAGTTGCCCATGAAAAGTGTGGTCATGGATATTGTAGTAGCTGATGTCCCCCCCAAGTTCGGTATGTTGTTATCAAGATCTTGGATAAAAAGACTGGGGGGAACTTTGCAGATGGACCTCACATATGCTACTATCCCAGTGTTCGGAGGAGAACATAGGAGACTATATAGGGAAGCCCAGTTGGCCTATATAATCAGTGATGAAGCTAACCCTACCAACCACCCCATCTTTTCCTTGGACACCGATTTAGGCTCCAATTTGTTGCAACTCACTCATGCTCCTGACCCTCCTCTTAAACTCATAAAACAACCCACCACTCCTCGTGAATTTTCTTCCCCTGTCTCCCCCGTCTGGAAAATGTTCTTTGACGGAGCCTGTTCCAAGGAAGGCATTGGTGCTGGGGTATTTTTTGTGTCACCTGCTCAGGAAACCATGTTTTTGTCATACAAACTAGAGTTTGAAACTACCAACAATGTGGCAGAATATGACGCTCTTGTCCTGGGATTAAGAGAAACAAAGGAAATGGGAATTCAGGAGGTAGCAGTGTTCGGAGATGCAGAGTTGGTGGTCCAGCAGATCAGAAATTCTTATTAGGCTAAGCATCATCGACTCAGAAGCTACATAAATGAGGTGTGGGACTTAATTGACAATTTCTTCTCAGCGTTCAACATTTCTTTCATCCCAAGAGAGAAGAACACCGTGGCCGATTCCTTGGCTACATCAGCAAGCATTTTCAAAGTACCCTTGCCACCCAAATTTAGATATGATGTGGAAGTAAAATACAGGCCCTCCATACCTAACAACGTCAAACATTGGAAGGTATTCGAGGATGATCTTTAGATCAAGATATTCTTGGAGACGGTCGAAGAATTTTCAGAAATGCATATCGACCAAGACTCTGTCTCTGAAGAAGAGTTTGATGAGGGTAAGTTTCTGAGTAAAATCGCAAAACGAAACATTGTGCAACTCCCCAGCAACCATATCCTGAGGGGAATGGTTCCTTTGGAAAGGCTCTTTGATAAAAATGATGTGTTATTGAAGGGGGAAAATTCGGAGGATGACGCTGATGCTATTCGGTGCAACATTGGCACTGAAAGCGAGCCCAAGTTTGTCAAATTGTCAAGAAATCTAACAAAGGAGCAGAGCTCTGAATATACTGGACTTTTGAGGGAATTCGCCGATGTTTTTGCCTAGACCTACAAATACCTCAAAACATATGACACTTCTGTCATCGAGCATAAAATCCGATTGAAATGGGAGGCCAAGCCATTTAGGCAGAAACTAAGACAGATCAATCCTATGTTGTTGCCTATCATGGAGAGGGAAGTGAAGAAGCTGCTTCAATCTCAGATCATTGTGCCACTGATATATTCAGAGTGGGTGGCCAACTTGGTACCAGTAAGGAAAAAGAATGGAGATATTAGACTCTATGTAGACTTCATAAACCTGAACAGGAGCTCACGGAAGGATAACTACCCCTTACCAAAGATGAAACATATTTTGCAAAGGGTAACAGGAGCGTCCAGGATATCCATGATCGATGGCTTCTCTGGCTACAATCAAGTCTATGTTCTACTTGAGGACAGGGAAAAGACGACGTTTACCACTCCATGGGGCACATTCATCTATGCCAAGATGCCTTTCGGATTGATGAATGCAGGGGAAACGTTTCAACGTGTCATGGATATAGCTTTCGTTGGGGAAAAGGATAAATTTGTGGTCGTCTATCTGGATGACATAACAGTATTTTCGAAATCTGATAAAGAACATTGTTGTCATCTCAGGAAGGTTTTCCTGAAATGTAGGAATTTTGGCATTTCATTAAACCCCAAGAAATCTTTGTTCGCCATGCAGGAGGGAAAGTTACTAGGCCACATAGTATCAGCGGAAAGAGTCAGAATTGAGCCCAGTAGATTTGAGGCGATACAAGCCTTATCGATCCCGAGGTCTAAGAAGGAGGTCCAATCTTTCCTCGGTAAAATTAATTTTCTGAGGAGGTTTGTGCCTAACTTTGTTGAGGAGGTAAAACTTATAACAGCCATGTTGAGGAAGGGAAATGAAGTAAGGTGGACTCCTCAATCGTGACATTCCTTTGAGAAAATCAAGAAGGCCCTGACTGAAGCTCTTGTGCTTATCAGTCCCGACTACTCAAAGGATTTCCTTATTTTCTCGTTTGCCTCACCTGACATGATGGTTGTTGTTCTATTACAGACAAAGGACATTGGGCTAGAGCAGCCTATTGCCTATTTCAACCGAATTGAGGGATGTTGAAGTCAGGTATGACACTACGGAAAAGTAGGCCTATGCTCTGGTAAAATATCTCAAAGCTTTTAGAACCTACGTCATGCAGTCAAAAATCATCGCCTATGTCCCCTCGGATGTTGTTAAAGACATTCTTATTTAGCCTAACATAGACGGGAGGAGGAGTAAATGGATAGCCAAGATTCTGGAATTCGACCTGGAAATAAGGCCCACCAAATTGATCAAAGGTCAAGTTTTAGCCAAGTTGTTGTCTGAAGCAAATTGCCAAGCTCTGTGGGTAAGTTTCATAAACGAATACTCAAGAATTCAACAAGATCGGTTGTTTGAAATCGGCCTTCAAAGGGAGCCCCCATTGGCCCGATGCCTTTGGTATAAGGATGTCATATACTTTCTGCAAGAGTTGCGGCCTCCAGATGGCCTGCAAAGAAACAAAGCAAGAGCTCTGAAGCTCAAGGCAGTCAGATACTGCCTGATCGATCAAGTGTTATACTGGAAAGACCCCCTGGGGGTGCTTTTAAAATGCATGAATCCACAAGAGGTTGAGATGATCGTGGCTGAATTTCACAGCGGCCTATGTGGAGGGCACCATTTCTGGAAAGCCACAACCCACAAAATCCTCAGGGTTGGATACTACTGGCCTACCGTGTTCACTGACGTCTACAGAAGGGTCAAAGCCTGCATCAAATGTCAAAAATTTGCAGGAAAGCGGCAGCTCAAGTATCTGTCGTTAAATCCTGTGGTGGTTTCAGGACCTTTCCAGCAATGGGGCCTAGATTTGATTGGAGAAATTCACCCTGCTTCCAGTGGGCAGCACAAATGGATCCTAACCGCTACCGACTTCTTCACCAAGTGGATTGAAGTTGTCCCCACCAGAAGTGTTTCCCACAAGGTGATCATTGGATTCCTGGAGGACCTCATCACGAGATCCGGCTGCCCAAGTAAAATTGTCACGGATAATGTAGCCTCCTTCATGGCTGAGTCGTTATCCCGGTTCTGTGAGCGTTTCAGGATCAAGTTGATTCATTCTACCCCATACTATCCCCAGGGAAATGGTTTAGCAGAATCCTCCAACAAAATCCTGATAAGGATCATCAAAATATTTTTGGAAGACAACAAGAAGGCCTGGCATTCAAGATTAAAGTTTTCTCTATGGGCCGATCGAGTGGCCATGAAGAAATCTATCGGCGTCTCTCCTTTCCAATTAGTCTATGGAGCGGAGGCCGTTTTCCCTTCTCATTTATCCATTCCTGTAGAAAAATTCCTCCAGGATCGTCAGGAAGAGCCTGATGACATGATCAGAAGGATTCATCAGCTAGTGGAGGTCCAGCAGGCTAGGGAGCAGGTAGTGGACAGAATTCAGGATCATCAGCAAAGGATTAAGCAAGTATTCGATAAGAAGGCCAAGAAGGAGGATTTCCATATAGGAAACCTGGTACTTAAATGGGATGCTCCTAAACAAGACAAGGGAAAACACGGCAAATTTGAAGCCCTATGGATCGGGCCTTTCAAAATATTTGAAGTTTTCTCAAATAACACGTACAGGTTGCAGGATTTGGAGGGTGAATAAGTTTTCAACAGCCCAGTAAATGGGAATTTTCTTAAGAAATGTTTTGTCTGAGCCTTCGGTGGCCCCTTTGTTTGTAAATATTGTCCTTTTAGTTCTTTGTTTTTATTTCTATTGTTTCGACTTAGTAAATGACTCCATAGCCCAACAGCAAGGCACTGGAACTGCAAAATGAGTCCTTAGAGCATCACATGGATGACTCTATCCCCCATGGAGCCTAATGTTAGTAACATTTCGTGTTCGGAGCACAAGAGCATTCGGGTTAGAGAGTCGCATGAAGAGCGCCCGAGCGCAACGCGGAAAATCTCATTTCGGACCCCCAAGAAAGCGAGCGGGCGAGATTATACCGTCGGCGGTCCAGATTCATCCATAGGAGAAGATCAGCGGTTGGCATAAAAACATGGTTAGTGGAGTTGCGCCGAGATTAGTGCAAATGCATCGCACCCATATTATATGCAAAGAAGGATAGCAGTCGTCCATCCAAAGGGTACATGGCGTGTGATCTGGTCACGTCGGATTTTTGGCAGTCGCGAGTTCGAAGGGTGAAAGTTCCATATCACTCTGTATCACAAAACCGCGAACCCCAAAGCGTCGAAAGCGCCCAGAGTCTGGCTCGCGGTATCACGGAGAAATTTCAGCCGTCCATCCACAGGGGACACCCGACACGTGATTAGGTTCCTCGTCGTTTCGCCCATCGCAATTTCAGGGCGCAAAGAGCAGCTCTGTCATTTCCCGATGCGTGAGGTGTCGGGAGTATCCAGGACCCGGGCCCACAGCATCATGGGGAGAGTTCAGAACCGTTAGATCTAGAGGGACGCGTGGCACTAGATTAAGCCGTCTCAACGTTTCACTCATCGCGATTTCAAGAAGCAAGGATCAACCCCTTCCTATTCGTAAACGTCGAAATCTCCTTTGAGAGTAAATGCAAGGTCACACCCCGTGGTCACCTGGGAAATAAAAGAGTTGCGCAAAGGGGGCCAAAGGCATTGGGTCCAGTCACCGAAAGGTTCATCACGTTCTCCAGGTGCCATTTGATCCGACCTCAAGCCTGGTTTTCGCTTGAAGTAAATGAAGGTAAGAAAAAGTGGTTGAAACCTCTCTTCATGCATTAAGTGAAAGATATGGAGAGGCTGGCCAGCGGTCTGCTCGAGAGGGTCTTGTGTACCAGTTTTTCCAAAGAGGCCATGCTTAGTCCTCGATTAGCCAAAGGAGGTCTTCACATGCTAGCTCATCACTTAATGGCTCAGCTACTCCTCTTACTGGAGCCACGCGCAGTTAAGATGGCGTCTGACAAAGAATACCCATCACAATTTGGCTGAAGGGACACCATGCCTTGGAGGACTGAGCACGCCGATGTTAGGCGATTTCCTCTGAATATATAAGCTCTGTCTTTGTATTTTGTAATATATCAATGGTTGAGCAAGGCTCCCGATTGTAAATTTTTAGTGAAGCGTTTGTCGCTCTGGTTAATGTATAAGGCATTGGAGACTTATTACTTTATGGATGTCAGCCTCTTTTTCATCTCTTTGTTTACTGTGTTAGAACAGCTCGGAATTGGAGGATCCAGTCGAGTTGCATTGTTGTAGGATGATGTAGGTTGGATCACTGCAATAGTCGCAGCGTTTCTAATCAGTTCTTGTGTTTTCTCAGCGCTGAAATGGCTTGGAATTGGAGGATCCAGTCGAGTCACCTTTCAGCTCCTTGAAACTCTGGACCAAGCGGATCTTGGTTTCTGAGTTTTTCTTCCCCAAGTCCCCAAGGCCTGTCACCCAAGGAAATATTGCTCATCCTTCTCACAAGTCTTCCATCTACCACCCTTTAATCCATTTACTGACAGAAGTTGGATCAAGACCTCCCTTGTTTTCTGCATACCAGGCCCGGTTTCCTGAGTTAAAGCTATAGTTTCTTGAGTATCTACCCATCCGATCACCCCATTAAACAAATCGTGACATAAAACTGATGGGCGTTGGGCTCTGCTCCTGCAAGCAATCCAGGAGTGAATTCTGACGCTAACACTATGTAATTTTCACAGGTAATGGATTTCACCCAATAACTAATACTTAATCCCTTAGATTGGATCATACAATTAGCCATTTCTTTTAATATGTGATTCTTTCTCTCAGCATCACCATTTTGTTGTGGTGTATATGGAACAATGTGTTGCATTTGGATGTCCTGTGCAGTGCAATAACTTGTAAAAATGGTGTTCACTTATTCACCTCAATTATATGTTCTTAACCTTTGAAGTTGATGACCATATTGTTTTTCTACAAGAGCCTTGTAGGCTAAAAACGTGTCAAACACTTTTCTCTTAAGTTTTAAGAAGTAAACCCAAGTGCGTCTAGAAAACTCATCAATTAAAGTTAATAAATACTTGCACCCAGAATAATGAGAAGTCAGTAGACCACAAAACTCATTATGAGCAGGCTGCAAAGGGGCCGAGGCTTGCCAAAAGGCACGTTTGTCAAAATTGTCCCGATGATTTTTTTCGAGAACAAAATCGGCACAAACAAAATCTCTACAAGAAATAAGAGGAATATCGGTCACCATTTGTTGATTACATAGTTATTTCAATGAGCAATAGTTTAGATGACCAAACCACTCATGCCAAAGTTTTCTCAAGTCATCACTCTAAGCAACAAAAACTGATGGAAAAGTTGATGACCCAAAGTTGTCAAACTTGTAAACCTGGTAATATCATCAACAATTGTAGTTGTGAGAACATGCTTAGGATATTTTAGATCCTTTATTACAACTTGTTGTGGTGAAAACTCTATGGTTTTACCTTCACCTGAATGAGTGATTTGATACACTGATAGAAGGTTGCAGAAAAGACTAGGACCACATAATACATCATTGAAATGACCATTATCTACCTGAACTATTCCATACCCTACAACACTAATAGAGCTATCATCACCAACAAATATTTTCTTGGTGTTACATTCATTGATATTAGAAAATATGTCATTATCCTTAGCCATATGATAAGATGCTTTAGAATCAATGAGTCGTTCATCAAAAGATGAAGTAGAAGTTATATTTAAGGAGAAACCAAAAGCAGAAAGTGCATGTCCATGAGAAAAAGAAGAAGAAGAATCAATATTGATGTTGTTCTTCTTCATTGTTTCTTCCAAAGATGATATCTTCTTAAAACATTTGGACTCCCCGTGACCATCTTTCCCACAAAAGTTACAATGTTTGTCAGTATTCTTACTTTTGGATTTTTCTCCTTTGTCACCATTAGGAAGGAAAGCTCGTTGAGAGGGTTTGGTACCCTTGTTTTTCTTGTTTTTGTGGCAAGGATGTTACTTCTTCAAATTCTTAGATTTATCTTTTTGTTGGGCCACTGAGGCTTTGTTGGATGTACCTACAATGCTAATCAATCCAAGTAGTAGAATCTTATATTTCTCTCGAATCATAGAATCACAAAAGGATTCAAGAGAAGGTTTTTATAAGCACTTCGTAGAGCTTCTCTAGTGGCATAAAAGGTATATACAAAAACAAACTATGTGTTGCCAAGCTTACCAAGAATAACATATATGCATCGATCTTCCGACGGATCTATTTTTCATTCTATGCATAAAAGTATAAGTGTTTTGAAATTAGATAAGTAATGTTCAATGCAAGGAAAATCATTTGTACCTAAGGTCATTAACTCATTCTCCTACTGGTGGGATCGAATAATATTGTGTTTACCAAACACAACTTCAAGTTTTTCCCAAGAATCATCGGGCTCATCAATTCCTTGAAGGTGAAACCTTAAATCAAGAGATATGGACATTTTGATCATTCAACATTCTTCCTCATTCTTATTTTCCCATTTTCCTTTATTTTCATCATCAGCGTGCTCTATTTATTTCCCCAAGGTAATTCAGTACAATCTTTTACTTCTTAATACATCCTCCATATGGGATTTCCATGAGAAGTAGTTGGTACTTGTAAGAAAAATATCATTGGGATATTCCATATTAAAATATAAATATAAATAGGAAATTGATGGTATGGATGGAAATATATTGAAAAAATAGGTTGTTTCAAAAAAAACGGCTCTGAAAATGGACTTCGGATGTGAAAATTATGCCCTTTTGAAAAAATGCATAAACGGTAACCAAAGAGCCATGTGGAAAATAGAAGTTGGTCCACGTGGTGATGTTCCTCCTAACTGTTCCTATAAGCTTACTTTTATAAGTTATTTATGAAGTGACCCATTTTTATAGAATAAGCATGGATCACTTTTGCAATGAAGTTACTTTGTAAATGTGAAAGTTGCATGCAAAATAACTTAAAATAAAATATTAAAGTTATTTAATAGTGATTCACTTTTATAACTTAAGTGAAATGCACTTTAAAATGAATGCATTAACTTTTTTTCAAAAAAAGTAACAAAAAATAGACTTCAACTCAAGACCTCTTACTAAGTAAAGTAAGTTTTAACCAAGTGAGCTAGCGAAAAACACATTATAGTCTATAGAAGGAGGATTTTTGTTGTTGTTGAAGATGGCCTTGGATAGCTTGATCAAAAAAAACTATTTTCACACGAAAAAAATTTCGCTTCTCGATGACAACAAGGTTTAGATCTTGGTTAGTTTACCCAGAAAATGAAAATTTTCTCTATGTTTTTTATTTACCGATATCTAACAAAGTGCACAGAAAAGAGCATATGCAGATAAGAAAAAAAATTATGCTATGTTTCTGATCTATCGAGATCGCATAGAGTGCAGGGAAAAGAGCATACGTAGATCAAAAAAAGAAGCAACCCAGAAATAAAAACATAGAAAACCTAAATAAAACTGAAATATTATCTCTGCAAAAAAATAAAAAGGGCGTATTCGGGCTTTATACCTCTGGATATAACTAAAATGGTTGTATCTTAGGCAAATGGAAACCTTTTCGAGTGAAACATGAAAAAGTGCTCTGAACTGAAATGAGCACTCTGGAAGCAATGGAACGGTCCTCTCAGCCTACAAATCTACAGAGATAGAAGAAACCATAGATGTGGCAACATGGTTTCAAGATATCGATCTACAATGGGAGCGGGTCTTCAAATGTGCTCTAATAGCATGTCCGACAACACGGGTATTCCAACAGAGGGCGAACACCTTCCGTAACCACTCACACAACCATATCAAATATCAAAACACCGATGTTTTGATGTGGTAAAACCCCTATGGGGAAAAATCCACGACTCCAACCAACGTGGCCACTTGGAGCAATTTATTAATGCAAAAGAAAAATATTGTTGATATATTTACGAGAGTTTCTCACAATTGATCATTGGTAAATGACCCTCCATGCTCTTTGTTACCCCCCACAAGCTAGGTGTAACAAAGGAGATGATGTCTTGAGGCCTGCAGGTTGAATAAATGGAGTGTCAAGATCCAGATGAGCAGGAAGAGCCCCTTTTCTTACCACACATCATCATTTGATTGACTGCAGCAGCGTCCACCACACCAACTTGGCCCACAAAGGAAAAAAAATCTTGCTTCACAAGGTAACAAGTGTGGTCTCTTGGAAAGTGTCATTTTAATAATTGAAGCATTTGAACATGTTTCAAAGAGTCATTTCTTGATTATGAATACATTTGCTTGGAAGTTATTATTTTTTCCTCATTTCACCTTGGTGGTTGACATGTTTTCCTAGTAAGTGGGTCACCCTCGGGGAAAGGGTTTCTACTAGGGGGTATCATTGAAGGGTCATCGTACCATTTTTGCACATAATTATCATTTTCCACTCTTCTCCCCTTATTTTCAATCCTCTTTTGGGTTTTTGGGCTTATTGACCCCAAGAAGGGATTGTACCTCATTTCCTGGGAAGAAGGGGATAAAGGCCCAAAAATTTTGTAGCTGGAAAGAGATAAAAGCGATAAATTATCCTCTAGACGCTCGCCCTAAGGTTCTGAGAGAAATAAAATGCTTCTCCATAAAATTCGAGGACATTTAAAAAAAAACACACATGATTAATAAATATCCTGCTTATTAAGGGAATGCATTTGCAGTGTCTTTTACTTTCCTTGTGTTGATGTTTTGGTAGCTGTGGGGGGATCTTTCCCTCCCATATGACCTTTCTTATATGCGGAGAATATTCTAGAAGCAAGAGATCCATTGAACAGATATTGAAATACCCTAGAAGAGAAGTCAGCCCAGAAGAATAAAGTAATAATGAAAAGACACTTGTCCAGAGAAGAAGTCGGCCTAGTCTAGTGGCCAGGAAGACTATAAATAGAGGACATCTTGGTTCATTTGTTCACTCACTCACACTCTCCCAGCTACACAGAAGCAAGGCACAAGTTTGGAGGAGGTGACGCAGTAGCTGCAGCTGCACAGTTTATTCGTGTCCAGTCTTTTGGTATCTCTATCTTGTGCGCTACTCCTTGAGGAGGTGTGCTACCTTTGTATGGTGATGTTGCTGCATATGGTGTGGTATTTATGTTTAAGCTAGCATTTTTTCTAGGGTTTATCTGATTAGACTTGTTTTGTGAACAGAATCTATCTAAGAAAAGTTGTTGGGTTTTTCCCCCATTTGGGATTTTCCCAAGATAAATATATTGTGTTCTTTTCTATCTCTTGTTTATGTTGATACTGCTCAGTACATGATATATATTTTAATGGTAACAAAGTAAAATAACACTAGTAACATCGATTCTTTGTAAATAAATAAAATCCAACATGGTATCAGAGTTGGTTACCTTCAGAACAGTTTGACCACTAGATGGAAGATCGCTACAGCAGCACCTTGCAACACCTTGTAGTTGCAATACTTTGTCAATCTCATTGAGCATTATCCCAAGGATGTTGGGAATAATTCCTTCACAGAGCAGTGCACCCTAACCTAGCGCACCCCCTGAAACCCTCAGTGTGTAGTTTGGTGAAGTTTGAAGAATCGAGGGTTTTTTTCAGTGCTATGGTTTCTACCGGCAAAAATGTCAACCAGTATGAGAGTTGAGGATAGATTGGATGGAGCAGATAAATTCAGATCCTGGAAGCATAGAATACAACTCATTATAGAAGAGAATGAATTATTGGATCACGTCAATAATATGCTTCCAAAACTCGAAGACGAAGAAGCAAATATAGAGTTTAAGAAGAATGAGGTCAACACCAAGAGGATCTTGACAAACTCAATCAAGGATCACTTGATACCCAATATATCAGAACTAAATATGGCAAAGGAGATGTTTGATGCCATAACTAGACTCTATGAAATCAAGAACACCGGTCAGAAGCTTACCCTACGACATCAACTCAGAAATGTGACTTTGAACAAATCATAGATGATAACAACTTCTTTACAAGGATCTCACAGATCAAAGACGAACTAGAATCCATTGGAGATCCAGTAGAAGATGTTGAAATATTAACCACTACGCTAAATGGTTTCCCTCCCTATTGGGATCCATTTTTCCAAGGAATTTGTGCAAGAAGGAAGTTACCCAAGTTTGAAAAGTTATGGGCAGATTTCTCTCAATAGGAATCTAGATTGATGTCCAAGAAACAAAAGGTAGATGATGAGGAAAACCAAGCACTTGCATCACAAGTGAAGAAGAGAAAGGAAAGAGAAGAAGGAATTCCAAGGAGGTATAAGAAGCCACGTTGTAAGAGGGATGTGTCAAATGTTCAATGCTTCAATTGCAGGAAGATGGGACATTATGTCGCACAATGTCCTCACAAACATGAGAAAGAAAAGGAGAAGAAGAAACACCATGCACATGTAGCAGAAGCCGAAGAGCACTCAAAGGCATCGAAGGATGAAGAATTTATCTTTTAGACAATGGTGTTTCTCATATGAACGATAGAAGGAAACTCAAGCAGAACAACAACACCAGACTCCAATTTTTCATATCAGGTTTGATATTTTATATTGTTGTTGCTTAAGAAAGTGTTGTACCTAGGATAGCAGTATTTTTCTATTGCTATCAAATGTTTAGGCACACATGAATATTGTTGGTATGATTACCATTAAGAAAATTCTCATTGTTAATGATATACTTGTCTACAAGATGAAATTTATCTCCTCTAGGAGATGTTCTTGATTATTAACCATTCCATGGAGGTTACCATGGAAATGTTGTTCATGTCTCTTGTTCTGGGAAGGTCACAGGTGATAGCTATGAGAAGGATATATGATGACGGTTGCAGGAGGAAAATATTTAGACAAACTCTAGTCAAGACATAGAACTGCGTACACGAACGTACACACCCATGTGAATGAATAATGAAGAAGAGTATCTCTTATGGAGATTGATTGTGAGGAGAAGAAGGCTCCAAAGATGACCGTACATTTAATTTTACCACTCTTCAGATCATCAGGAAGAATCAGTAGTGCCAGAAGGGCCTACCTAGAAATGATGCAGTAAACAAGCATGTTATCATACAGATACATGACATTAATAAACCATACTATGAAGAGAACAAGATGACTCCACCAGTGGTGAGGCAGGCAGCCCCACCAAGTACTAGCTCAGAAGGAGATAGATTTCATAGGGATTCAACCCTTAGGATCCAGTAGGGAGGAGAAACATCCCAGCAAAGTCCATAGGAGATCAGACTTCAGAAGAAGTCAACATATGCAGCGGAAGCAAGTGGCTTCGGAGATCGTATAGACTAAAAGAGAGTCAAGCTTCAGAGGGATCATGCAGATTCAGAGTGAGCATGATCTCAGAGAAAGTCACTAGATTAGAGACTTTCATTCAGAAAGTATTCCTTCTCAGATTCATATAGGAGAGAGAGAGAGAGATGTCTTCCAGGACTGACAGACAGGTGTCATGAGTTGAGGGGGCTAGATCGAAGATTTAGAGGCTTCTAGGAGATGTGATATCTCCTGGGAAGATTCCCTTATATTGATAGACCTTAGCGCAATGACAGGGGAGGAAGACAGTAAAAAGGAATAGGATATAGATTTTTCCTCAGTTCCAGAAACCACACATGTTTTCCAGCTATGTGACGTTGATGAGTAGCATCATTGATTTAGATCCTTCCACCATTGAAGAAGATACAAGATCAAGCATGTTGCAGATGGTAGCATAGAAAAGTACAAATCTTGATTTCTGGCCTGAGGATTCTCCCAGAAAGAGGGATAATATTATGATGAGACACTTGCTCCAGTAACCAGAAGAAGTGTACATAGAGAAACCATAATATACATGAGAAGGAGTCCCATGTTTGTAGATTGAAGAAGGATTTATATGGGCCTAAGCAGGCACCCAGGGCATGATATGCCATATCAGACATTTATTTGATGGTTTCCCATTAATCCTACATGTGGATGACATGTTTCTAATAGGAGATGAGAATATCATAGTTGGGTGAAAGAGGGATATCTCTTCAGAGTTCGAGATGAAGGATATAGATATGATGCATTACTTCCTAGGATTGGAAGTGTGTCAGAGATCAGATGAGATTTTCCTTAGCCAAGGAAAATATACTGTTGAGATTCTATAGAGATTCAGGATGATGGACTGCAAGTCCGTAACCACACCCATGATGATAAATCTGAAGCTCTTAAGTGACAAATCTTTAGATTTGGTGGATCCCATAATGTGCAGACAGTTGATTGGATCCTTGATGTACCTAGTTAACACTAGGCCAGACATATGCTTTGCAGTAAATACCTTGAATCAACACATGGTTTAACCTAGACAGGTACATTGGATAGCATCAAAGCATATGTTGAGGTACCTTCATGGTACGGTTGGATATGGATTGAGATATGTTTCAAGTGGAGATGTGAATTTGCAGGGATATATAGATTTTGACTGGGCAAGGAGTGCAGTGGATCGGAAGAGTACTTTTGGATGTTGTTTTAGTATGGGATCAGGCATGATCTAATGGTTGAGCAGGAAGAATACATCAGTGGCACTTAGTACATCAAAAGCAGAGTATATCGCAGCAAGCGTGGAAATTTGTGAAGCAATGTGGCTTAGGAAGTTGCTAGCTAGGATATTTGATCTAGAATTGGAGCCAACTTTGATATTTTGTGATAATCAAAGTTAAGAGAATCTTACCAAGAACCATGCATTCCATGACAGATCTAATCATACAGAGATCAAATATCATTACATCTGGTACATAGTGGAGAGAAGAGATGTGGAGCTCCAGTACATATCCACGGACGAGCAGATAGTGGACATTCTCACCAATCCCTTGTCAAGAGTGAAGTATGAGTACTTCAAGGACAAGCTTGGAGTGTTGTCGAATGTCCACCCTCATTGAGAGGGAGGTGTGTTGTTTCTTCTCATGTCGAATAACCCATCTGGCCAAGGGTTCCCTATATCGGTCACGTGAGGTGACTGAGGGGGTAATGCAGTGTCGGACCTGCTGAGAGAAGAAACATCACACACGTAGTTGTAAGACTCTGGCAGAGACTGTGTGAATTCGGACAGTAGTTGTGTGCTACTTCAGTGGTTGTGTACCATTGCCAGAGACTGTGTGTCTCTAGACAGTATATGTGTGTTACTTTGGTGGTTGTGTACCACTGGTGGAGACTTTGTGTCTCTGGACAGTAGTTTTGTGCTATTTCAGTGGTTGTGTACCACTGGAAAATAGTGTGTGTCTCTGGAGGGTAGTTGTGTGCTACTACAGTGGATGTGTTCCACTAGCAGAGGCTATGTGACTTCGGACAGTAGTTGTGTTCTACTTCGGTGGATGTGTTCCACTAGTGGAGGCTATGTGAATTTAGACAGTAGTTGTGTGCTACTACAATGGATGTGTTCCACTCGTAGTGACTGTGTGTCACTGGACAGTAGTTGTGCAATACTTGGCAGCAGTTGTGATATATTGGACGAAATTGTAGTAGTTATGTGTTACTAGTTGATTATCATGGATATTACCATATGTTTTTTATGTAGTTGTGTGTGTTGTTATCACTAGAATTCACCTCTAGATTGTGGAAGAGGTAAGCCCAGTACCCATCAGTTTTATGTCACAATGAATAAATTTAAGGGTGGTCTAATGGACGCAGTCTCAGGATTATAGCGCTTTAACTCAGAAAAATTGGGCTGGCATGCATAAGCAGATGAGGTCTTGATCTAACTTCAGTCAGTAAGTTGTAGTATAGTGATGAGTAAGGGGGAGAACGGGTGAGGAAATGTAGAGGTATGTTGTGGACATTGGGTCTTCCAGTAGCCTAAGGAGGAAAATCTCTGGATGCAAGATCTTCTTGAACCTAAAACTTCAAGAAACTGAAAACGTCATAACAATATTGCAATCAAACATACATTACAATACAGTCACAACAACTGGACTGGATCACCCATGCCCGAGTCTTCAATATCAGAAGCAAAAGAGATGATAGGAAAGTTGACTTCCATTAAACAAGAAGTCTCAAAAGGAAACTCATAACCAGAGAACCAGAGGCTTCATTAAAACTTTACAATACAAGAGCTTAGCTCAACCATCGACCATTACAAAATGTAAAAACTGAGTATATATACTTGAAGCAACTTGCTCCCCACATAAGTGTGCTTTGTTCACTGTATTCAAGGCTTGGTGTCTGTATCTTCTTCTATCAGGATGCACTTGCATTCTTCTGTCAGATGCAAGATCAGATCGGTATGGGCTTCATAAGAAAATCCATGACAGGGAATTTTCAGCTGACAGTCTGCCCTCCACGGTCAGATTTTACATGATTTCCATTTATGTGTTGAAAAGAGGTTTCAACCACCTTCCCTATTTTCATTAACTACCTGCATCAGGATAGGGATGGATTCTAACACCCATGAATGTTCCAAGAGATGTTCACGACTCCTCCAAGACAACCCAACACCTCGAAACCATGCAGATCCTCTGATGAGACCAAAATGAGCGCTTTCTGCCCTTGGCGCATCTCCTATCCATCACTCCACGCGACCTCGATCCATGACCTTACGCATATCCCATATGAAATTTCAGGATCTCTCATTTTGGGAGTCTTCACTTCCCCTAATTTCAAATGTTTTGATACTCGATCCCGCGAAATGACCCATCTAGCTCGACGGTCAGATTTGCCTCAAATCTGACAGCCACGATCATCTCCTCGAACAACTTCGGCCACCCGTCGCTCAATCAGGCACTTACCTCTCTTAGGCCCCACTTTCCATATGCCCCTGGGATGTGACCATGGGCCTATCTCTCAGGTGTGTCGCGATTTTGTGTTTCATGATTTCACATTGTGCCTCATGCTCAAAGCATCTGGGTCGCGAAACCGCGATCCCTCGGATCGGATGACACGCATCCCTCTGAAATGGATGGCCCAGATTATTTCGTGACTTTGTGTTTCGCGAGTCCTCGTGACTCATCCCTTTGACCGCTCCTTTTTGTGAGTCAGTGAAGTGTTGATCCTGCGCCACGCGTCCCTCTCGGTACCAAAGGCTAGGGTCGGCCTCGCGATTTTGGAACTCTGTCCCACACTAAAATTGGAGCAAATGTATGATCTCGATCACCCGATGGTCATCGATCCGCTCCATCTGATGAATCTTCACCATTGAAAGTTGATCTTTCTCGCTCACTTGATTTGATTTTATATCAGACTGCTTCAAGTGTTGCACTTAGTGTTCATCACTGCGGCCTATATAGTTTACTTGAATGACTGGCTGAGGGCTCAAGAGAAAAAAGATCAGCCACAGAGGTAAAGGAAGCAGTGATCGACCTTAGATAAAAATAAAATCTTAGGGCCGAAATTTCTCAGGCAACCAACAATGAAAAATAGGTCTATCAAACAGGTGGAAACAAACAGTAGAAAAACTAGAAGCTGAGAGGAAAAACTTATGATCGGGTCTGCAAAAAGAGGAGAAACAAACAAATCTACAGACCTAGGTAGAAACCATGGACTCACAAGACCTTGAAAATCTTATGTGATAACATGTGTTATCGTCTGATCACAGAGACTGTGCCTAATGATTCGATACCGAAGGTATTATAGAAGTCGTGTGTCTGCTAGCATATTGCAGAGTAGTCAGTGGACTACCAGATAAAGACACTGTGAAAAATGCCTCCCTAGCTAAGAGGGAGTGTTGATGTTTTGATAGCTGTGGGAGGATCTTTCCCTCCCAGATGACCTTTCTTATATGCGGAGAATATTCTGGAAGCAAGAGATCCATTGAACGGATATTGAAATACCCTAGAAGAGAAGTCGGCCCAGAAGAATAAAGTGATAATGAAAAAGCACCTGTCCAGAGAAGAAGTTAGCCCAGTCTAGTTGCAAGGAATACTATAAATAGAGGATGTCTTGGCTCATTTATTCACTCACTCACACTCTCCCAGCTACACAAAATCAAGTCGCAAGTTTGGAGAAGGTGACGAAGTAGCTACAACTGCACAGTTTATTTGTGATCAGTCTTTTGGTATCTCTCTCTTGTGTGCTACTCCTTAAGGAGGTGTGCTACCTTTGTATGGTGTTGTTGTTGCAGCTGGGGTGGTATTTATGGTTAAGCTAGCACTTGTTCTAGGGTTTATTTGATTGGACTTGTTTTGTGAATGGAATCTATCTAAGAAAGGTTGTTGGGTTTTTCCCCCATTTGGGGTTTTCCTGGGATAAATATCTTGTGTTCTTTTATGTCTTTTGTTTATGTTTCTACTGCTCAGTACATGATATATATGTTAATGGTAACAAATTAAAAGAACACTAGTAAAACTAATACTCTGTAAATAAGGAAAATCCAACACCTTGCACACGAAACTCAATGTGTTCTTAGCTCCAAGTGGCATTGTGGTGCTCCTTACTTTCCATTTTACATAGCACTCAATGTTTTGGACCATAATCAATTAATGGAAAATAAAAGGACTTGGAAAAAGGTTGCATTGCAAAAGAGGATGCAACAAAACCTATACAAAGGCACCCATAAATGATACAATATGAGCCCTTGATATGTCAAGAACCCCATACCCAAAAGTCATACCCCCATCCACCTCATACTCATTACATGAATTAGAAAGGGTTTTCTTGGGAAACACTCCTTGACTTGGGGATTGATCTACCCAATAAGGCACCATGACAACTCTCCCATACCTAAATTTGGTAATTTGTATAAGGTATTTGAAAATTTGTTTAGTTTGAAAAGGAGGGATTTAATGCACATGTTTGGGTGGTTCTTTTATTAAATGTGGCTTACTTGGCATGAAACATGTGACTTGTGGACCCTTGGAGGGCGTACTTGTTTGTATTTTCAGGGCCTTGCTAGGTTTAATCTATTCCATGGATGATTGTGCCATTTTTATCTTCATGGGGGGTTGAAAACCCAAAGGATGGATGCAATACCCCACAGGATGGGCAGAGGACCCTGAATCCATTGCACACTTGAGATGATAGAAATTTCCTTCGAAGGAACTTGGACAACACTAGGTGGTGACATCATATCCCCTTGCACTTGTTCGTTGGCCTTTGGAAGCCCAAGACGTCACCTTCCTAGCCTTGACGTCATGTGGGGGTTAGGTATTTGATGAGATTCATGGTTCTGGAAGAGAAACGATGTCGTTTGAAGAAGTTAGATGCATGACATGACACTCCAGAGCATGAGATATGGACACATGGCCTTTTTAATCCCAATGACTTGCATCTAGAGGCTCAATGTCTCACTTTTGAGGCATAGTGTCACCCTTTAGAGCATGTTGTCGCCCTTCTAAGGGATTTACTTAATGTAATTTTATATTTTTAATTTGTAAAGAAAAATAAAGGGGGTCGGCCTCCTTTTGATTTGTTGTTGAAAAACTTATGTGGAAAAATTGGTTTTAGATGACCTCATATAAATAGAGTTCATCTCACTTTCATTTTATATACAACTCACTCGATAATTACATACATTCTTGGCTGAAATTTTATCCCTACTTGGGTAATTCACTCCATATTGTCTCTTGTGCTTTTGGGATGCTTCACTTGTTTATTGGTTGAAGGAGGCTAGTGACTTCTCTTGATGCTTTTTTCTTGGCAATTGTGGTGGAATATTCTTGATAAGTAAGGGTTTTCCTTGTTATCTCTTGGATTATGTAAGAAATTTCTGCAATTATATGTTCTTCTTGATCTCAAGGTTATTTTTCCAAATCCTTGGAGGAGTATAAGGGCATACACCCTCCATAAAGATCTGTCTTTGTTGTCATTGAAAATTCTATTTGCAAATATTGCTACAAGGAGTAAAAAGGACTATACCCTTGTATATTTACCTTGCTAAGGTTTGTTTACTCTAGGGAGTAAAAGGGATTACACGCCTAGAGGAGTAATAAACTCTAGATCATAAACAAGAGACCCCATAACCCAATAGATAATGCAGTAATATTTTTTTCTTTTGAGATTGAATATTGTGCATTGGTAAACGTGATATCAAGGAGATTGAATTGTTCAAGTTTTGAATTTAATTCTACATGCTTTAAGCTATAGTGTTCCCTAAAGGTGTCTTTATTATCCAAGCAATCTAGCTGTTGCAATAAAAAATTTAGCTACAGCCAATAGGCATGTAGAAAAATTACTCTCTTTCACTTTCTTTCTCACTATTCTACCACTGAAATTCACTTGTAAGCCTTGGTAATTGTTCTATTGATCATAAGTTATTGTTTGGGTGGTTTACTTGTTGATTTTAGTAGCTAGAACTTAGTGTTGTAGAAAAAAAAATCTACAGCCATAAGGATGTTACGAAATCTTATTGATAACACTTAATAACAACCCTTTGTTGCTATCAAATTCTTTGTTTAATTATTTGAAAATTATCTACTTGTTGCTAGCTTCATTTTCCAACATCATACACTTGATTTTGATGGTTAATTTTGTAGTTGTCATAACTTATTTACTATATATATTTGTGACAACAAGGTTTCTTGTTGATTCCCCATTGGTTTTAAGGTTTTAATCTTCATAAATTGTCTTGTTCCAGATAGGTCTAGCATTGTTTTGCAGGTACACTACCTTGGCAACCATTTACCATCCCATTAGACTCTTTCTCAAGCCTCTTTCCTATATTTTACCTTGACCTATAGGGGCACTCTCCGATCACTTTCCATCTTCCATCGCAATCCCCCTAGGGTCACCGGGAATCCTCCCTTGTGTTGGACTTGTCCTTCACTAAAACGAGGGAGACATCTATTGAGGTGACAGTGATAGTTGTTCCCATTTGTGTCACACATTTGTGGCTTGGGTTGGGCTTTTCCTGGACTACAAATTTTGTGATAACACTCTTTAAATAGAGATCATGGACCAATCAGGTGTTAAGCCACGGATCAATGTAGCCATTAATATTGAGTACAATATGATCCATCAGATCACTGTATGCCAGGAACATATCGTGATTGTTGGATTACCTAACTACAAATACATACTAATGCACACTAAAGAAACACACTAAGAAACACACTTTGACCTAATGACACATTAGACCAAGTTGATCTTAACTAACTCCTAACAATGCATACGCAGTAGGTTATCCAACATGTCAATTAGGGTAACAACCTCCTAGGTAAGGGTTCCATGACAACACTCTAACCAAGGTCAAGCATCCACATAAACTGAGCCATTCATATGTCCATGAAGAATTACATTAGAGTAAATTTGAGTCATTGATAATCGTTGAGTTGAAACTATAGAAGTCAAAGATGATTATGTGTCATATTTTCATTTAGAAATAGTGACCTACATATAAACCTCACCTTGATTAAGATTTTGGTAAGATCATCTTGAGATATGATAATATTCTTAAAATACTAAATATAGAGTATTTTATATTATCACTACTTTTGATGCTTTTGAAAATAAATATCATATTAATTCAGATCATAATGGAATCACTTTGGAATACAAGAAACATTTTATCGTATCATTACTCCGAATGCTTTTGAAAATAAATCTCACATTAATTTAAATCATAATGGAATCACTTTGAAATACAATAAACATTTTATGTTATTAATTATTTTAAAAGAAAAAATGATATATAATAACTAATTATATAATATATAAACATATAAAACAATGATTTATATAATTTAACAACTTTTATATATAATATAATACTATATTATATAATATATAATATAACTCCATAGTTGTTATATTTGATATAATATATTATATAATGTAAGTCATTATATTATATAGTGAATTTTATTATATAATATATAATAACTAACAACTAATCAATTAGTTACCAGTCAAATCCAGAGGGGGGTAGGGTATGTATATCTCCGTAGACTTTAACAGTCAAATCAATGCATGGAGGGAGTCCCTTGTCCCACAGACAAGGGGGTCTCATACACCAATTTAGTGTATGGTCGCTTGGTTGTGACCTTAAAATTAGATTATTATTATTATTTATAATAATTAATCAATTGCATTATATATAATAACAGATTATGTATTATATAAATTATAAGTATATATTATTGTTATTTTTAAAATTTTCGCTATTATTTAATTAGAATTTTATTTTATTGAGTTTTAAATTTATTATTAAGTATATAAAAAAGGTAATAGTGTATTTAATCAATATGAATTATTCAAAATAAAATATAATACAAATCTACATATTTAGACACTGCATTTATTGTGTGCATATAAATCTAAAACTTGTATTTATTTATTTTACTCTCACCTCTTAACTCTACATTAATCGAACTTATTTGGCAACTATCATTAATGAGACAATGCAGATTAACCTTCACTAGATAACACCTCTAACTTAGTATGATGTCATATGCTTACTGTGATGTGGCATATGTTTTACTATTATAATATTTTCCTTAGGAGGGCCATTTTAGGCCCAAATTTACTATAATGCCAAGGAGCTAGGAGACATAGCACTCTCCTAGCAAGGTGAAAACACTTTTGATGTAACCCCAAAAGCCAACACTCCCTCTTTACAATAAAAGTGTTTTTTGTAACACCAATCAAATCCCTCTGAATTTACAACTTGTAACTCCAACTCCTCCACAAAGTTGAAATCACACTCCATCATGATAGATCATATTAACTAATCTACAAGATTCATACCCATAAGTACATGTTTGTGCACCTCAGCGTCCAACCAATCACTGCTCACAAAGGTGTGCCTCTCTCCAACCAAGAAATTTGCACTCAACCTATGGATGGTGAACATTAAAGGTGAATACAACAAAGACACTTGGTGTATACCACAAAACCAAGCTACTACCTCTTCCCCTCTATTAGGGGCCCCAAAAGAACTAACACCATCTATGAAACTGAAGGAACATAACATTGGATCATTACTTCCTACTAAACTATGAAATCACTTCAGGACAAGGAAGGCATCAATAATAACATGTCAAAACTCCATCATCCCAAAGTCATCATCACGAGCCAAAATATTTTGGCACCACATTAAGAATTAATTAGGACATCCTACAAACGTAATCACATCTCCAACAATACTGAGACATATGGATTAGATCTATCAAAAGAAAAAGATAAATTTGCATACATTTCAACTCATTGATCCTGAAAAACCAAGCTCGTGGTAAAAGAAACAATAGCCCATAAAGGGTTATCATTGACTATGAGCATAAGAATCCCTCTCATGCAACTAAAATATTTTTATGACTCAATCAACAACCTCAACAAGGTCGCCTCCCTCTTATTGAAAGAAGCCTAAAGTAAGAGTATCATCGTGGTTAACTCCCTTTTCCTGAGAGAATCTAATAACTTTGTCCTTGGTACTCATCAATACTCCCATCATCTACAAGCTTGGAATCAATCATTAATTTCACCACCATAGAGTTTTAAACATATCTCCAAGTTAGATCTTGTACACCCTTATTCAATTCCAAATGATTCATATCAAGAGTATAAATATGAAGAATACAACATGAAATATACACTCTCTAAGGTCGGGTACAAAGCACAAATGCATAATATCACCAATAGATTAGCATTGTACTAGCTATCATATCCATGATCAATCTCTCCATAATTTTATAATATCTACTACAACCAATACCATCCCAAAGGGATAACAATAGAAGCTCCCTCCATCTCTAACACTCACTAAAGCTTAGCAAGGTCGGTATTCATGTATGCTCTTGAGTCATAACTCAACCAAAATAGATTGGACAATAATCATCAATCTATCGTAGAATGAATCAACCCCCTTTGAGTTCAAAAAATAAGCAAACAATAAAATGGTCAAGCATTCATATCATAAGCATCAATCCTCTCCAAACACTGGAATCCACTAGAACAATTAACCACCTATCATAGCTCCTCTTGGGAATCACACCCAATAAACTATAGATCACATACTAGTCATCAATCAAGTATAGCATCCACCTATAACAAGTGAAAATACAACGGAAACTATTGAAACCCATCAACCACCTATCACAATGATCCGGATTATTTTCGACACGAAATGAGAGCGGAGATGTAATAAAGAAATGCACAAAGATATCACGGATATCCAATAATATAACAAAAATGTATCAAAGATGCAACCATAAACATAGAGATACAGTAATACACGATTTCTATTAATGAAAGAAATGTACAGAGACTATAAAAATACAAAGTGAAAGACTCGCTAGAATGGTGGCAGCTTATCTCTGAGAAGAGATGTGACAGCTACTCGAATTCGCAAGAAGATAGTTACAATGAGGCTCTGAAGGCCTTTTTACAATAAACAGGAATGTCAAAAACCCTAGACATCCAACAACCTAACCCTGGGAGATGAAGCGCCAAAAGTCATGTGGGCCACGTTTGGGTAAGTTGATACATCAACTTCCCGGGGTCGTAACTTTTGCATGTGATCTCCATTTTAGGCATATGATAGCCCGTTGGAAAGATCTATCCGAGGACTACAACTGTTGATCAAAATTTTATGATAAAATTTCTTGAATGAAAGATACCCAAAAAACATCGTTTAGGGCCTCAAAACGGCTCTGGAAGTTCAAGACCTGAAAAACTACCAAAAATAGTAAATTACCAAAATTGCCAGAAAACTGTTTTGAGCCAGTTGGAAAAGGTGGGTGGCCACCGATATCCACCTAGATCACACAAGTCCTCCTATACATCACACCTATTGAAAATATATACATGTCATCCATAAGTTAAGTACAACATATTGGTATCCACTAGAATAAATCAACCACCTATCACAAGTCCTCTTGGGCATCTCGCCTGCTGAAAATAAATCCATACCAGCCAACAATCAAGTATATATACCAGTTATCACATGTGGAAACATATTATCATCCCCAGAAGAAACCATCCATTGATCATAGGTCCTCCTAGGTATCTCACTCATTGAAAATAACTTCATAACAAACATCCATGCAGTATATATACCACCTATATCAAGTGAAAACACACTCTCATCACAAGAGAAATTAGGCTTTCAACCTGTCAAACCATTCACAATTGCAAGTGCTCATCTCAAACAAACTAGGTTTTCACCACCCAACAACCACCCCTTGGTACAACAACTAATTTGTTTTGCCTACAAATTAGCAAGAAGGCAATCTTGGTCAAATTAGCTCCAATACCATGTTTGAATTTTGAATTTATGGAATTAATGCAAATCAAAAATTACCTCTCTTACTAGAGGCTTCCAAATTATAATCCATGTGACTATTCATCCTTAGGGTTGATTTGAAGTATTTAATTACAGCAACTAACAACAAAAAATACTTCACTCCCTTTCATCCTAAACCACTAGACTGAAACTCAAGATACCAAACAAATTTACTCCAATGCCAACAAGGTATAGCACTTGGGACACACTTATCCAAGCATATACTAGATCTAAAAATCTCTTTATTACATAAGATTTTACAATAGAAACATTATTCTCTTATCTCCAAGTTATATGTTAAATCACAAAACAATTCTAGCACTGTGTTATGTCAAAACAACATGAACAAAAAGTGCTACAAAAAAACCAAATCAAGAAGATAACACAAGCTAAAAATCAAATCTGCAATTACACAATCTTGGACAACAAAAAACTTCATATATTATATAGAAGAAATGAAGTACATGTACATACCATGGCATTATCAAAAATCTAGTACAATATATAACTCTCCAAACTATAGCTAGGGAAAACAATGAAAATCCTGGCCACCACCAAAGCTCCACAACAAGTTAGCATCAACACCCACAAGTTCTTAAATTTAGCAACAAAATTGTATCACACAGGCTCTCCACAATAGAATTGTTGTCTTCCTTACGGTTTAAGAACCCTAGCTATGTTGCATCACATAAGTACAAGGTAAGATAACTCTAGCCCTCTCCACCCTAGGGCTTGAGTCCTCAAAACCTAGGACTTCAACTATTACATCAACACAAGCACCAAGACCTCCATGGAACATCGAATGTAACATACCCATTTTTAATCCCCACAAATTGTAATGCAATTTTATAAATGTGAATTAGGATGGTAAATCGATATGATTGGGGAAAAGATCCCATATTGATTAATATGGCCTGAGGCCGAATTGTATATTATGATCATTGAATGATTAGTAAAAGTAATAATCGTTGGTTGCGATACGAGAGGATGAAAATGATGGGGGGATATGATTCCACAAGAGAGAGAGGTCCAAGGGGGGATTATTATTGGGTATTAATCCAACCCACATTCCTGAAAGTATTATCATTGTGTAAACCTTTTATTTTGTTGTTGAGTGTTCCGAAATCTAATCATTAAACTCATGTAAGAGGGTGGGTGTGAGGAATCGCATCACATAGTTATTGGAGAGCATGGGATAAAGTACAAACATCTTTGGGAAGAGTGAGATTCAAGCAAGCAAGGGAGAAGAAGGAAATTCATATGGAGAATAGGGATAGTTTTTGCATGTAGATTTTGGGAAGCAAAGAAAGAGATGAGTGTTGGGAAGAGCACCATCCATGTTGTGCTTGAAGGCAGTCATTGTTTGGTTGTGTGTTATTTTTGAAATGAGGTGTGTGTGCTTGTAAAACAAGTTGTAAGCCTGTAGTGTGTTTCATGTTGAGGTAATGGCTCAAGATCCTTGTGAAGGTTGTTGTGAGAACTTCTGGAACAGTTGAGAGTTCCTCAAGTCCCTAGCTAAGATATTATTGTCCAACCAAGTGCACTAGAA
>ML826486.1:0-12068 GCA_009831015.1 Picea engelmannii
GAAAGTTGTAAGGAGGATGCGACACTTACGACAATTGAGAGGGACATGCGACACTTATCCAGCTAAGTAATTTTGACATGTAACAGAATGCCCCCCAAAGTATGAAGTTAGAAGATGCCAACTGATAACTAAAATACTTTGTAGATTTCCAAGCAAGGGTATAGACTCAGAGAACCTGACAGAAGCTGCACACAAACATCCAACAAGTATCATGATTTCAAAACCCAAGGCAGGCATACCTATGCTTGGGTGACTAAGACTTAGCAGGATATGGCCGCCATAAAATACACTGCGGATCCATAATTGTATTGATAGAAAGGTATAGCCATCGAGGATATAGTGTGGATCTATACTTTGATGACTCGGGCTAATCGTAGCCACAAAGAATACACAGTGGATCTACGAGATGACAAGACATAGCCATGACTAATACAAAGTGGATCTATGTAACAGTGTATGTGTTCTTGTCCAAAGAACTCCTTCGTAGCCTGGGTAAAGGATATATCAAAGTGATTACTCAACCCAGGGTCTTCTTACCAATCCCAATGCGCTACGATTCTAACCATGTGAGTATATGTCCTGATGTCGAACATGGCAGAAACCACTTGATTATCGGTCAATGGTGTGAACCATTAACAAGTGCGAGGGAGATCACCATTATTGCCAATGATTCCCAAGGTACCCTAGTAAATTCCAGCGAATGCGAATAGATGAGCTGAATTCGAACAATCGTGGAATCATTCAATCAGAGGTCAATGATGTAAACCTACTGTTGAATGTGAGGAGGCCTGCCATTGAGGCATGAAGGTCCCAAAGTACTAACTAGTTTCTAAGTCTGATTCCCGGATAATGTGTTGGAGTCGATAGGAATAGACTCGTCGAGGGAGGGCCTTGATGTATCCCCCATCAACGACATGAAACAGACATGGAGATATGTTTGGCAGATCAAATGGACATGGACTGACATAGGTTTTGAGGCAAGATACTTGGGATGGATGACTCTCGAGGTGGATACTTCCCTTGAACACTGAGGCACAACATCGAAACATGACATGGACCAAAACTATGCAATGGACACTGTGACTTGCGTCGGGTGACCCAAAGGAGTGAAAGGAACTTGGAGGATTGGCTCAGTGCAGAGGTTCAGCGGATTATGATATATGCAAAGTGACAAAGTGTCGTGTTCAAGGGTGACTCTAAGAAGTGCTAGGACGATGTTCTCAAGAGACTGCTTGGCTTGCTCCTTTCAAATTTTCCCCCATCCAGATAGATGAGTACCTCTTTTTGATTTAATGAGATCGAGGAGGATAACACATGCTTGATATAACTCACCTTCGGTAATATCCTCTTCCTTTATTTAATGAACTGGAAGAAGTAAGGGTTCGTTCCCATATGGGCCTGTCGATGTGTGCTTTAACGAGTCCAAGGAAAGAAAACTCGAAGGTTTTTTGGGATTATTGAGTTTGGAAAAACACTTAAAAGAGAACTCTCTCAGTTCCTTTTTCGAACAGTAGTCCAACGAGACTGAAAAAGGGTTAAACTATCGCTCGAAAGACGCCCTTTCTGACCTTTTAACGAGTGTGAAAGGAATCAAGATCACTCGACAATCTTTTCATGTTTAGAGAGTCTGAAAAGGGTTTAAAGGAGACTCTAGGGGGGTTCCTTTTTCGTGTGTTCGTATCCGTACGGGTCCAAAAAAGAGATAAAAGTTTACCCAGTTACGTTCTCATATTGTCGAGCTCGAGAACGAACTAAGACTATGCTCATAAATGCGACAAGGTGAATAATTGATTAGAACTGCCAGGGAACCTGCGGTGCCAGAAACTACAAACCAGAGTTTAGTGAAGCCATCACATCATTAGAGAAACCCAAAAATGAACATACCTTATAAAAATGAAATTTTATAAATAAAAATTGATTTGAAAACTCATTTACCATTTCATTTGCAAGAATTTTTGGAGTAGTGGAGAATCTCACTTTGAAGTAAATCTTGTTTTCCTCGCTGCCAGAGCTGCGATCGATCATTTCGCTCACCGTTCAAACCAGGTAGGTGTTCATCCTTTGCTCTTTCAATTACATGGTTTCAAATTGATTTTCATGGCATTATTTATTTAAAACACAAAGCCCTAGGTCACCGCTCTTTGAACCAAATCGGCCTCTTTTCAAAAATTAATAAATAGGGGGATTTTTTTATGAAAATGTGTTAGAGAAGGGTTGTTAGGATGTCTACACCCTTGCAATCGATTGGACCGATCATTTTTAGTAAAAGAACTCATAAAAATTCCCCCCAATTGCCCACGCAACCCCCAAAGTTGTTTTGTATTTTTAAAACGTTTTTATCATTACTTGGCAAATGTTAAAGGGCGTGGTGGTTAAAAGGAGTGAGTGGTCACTTTTAAATGACATGGGCATTTTATTTCATGTTTGAAAATGCTTTTGAAAATCGCCGAAGTTACAAAAACATGAGGAATAATGAAATTCTTGATTTTTGTTTTGTAGGTATCTTCAACAATCATGATTGAATGGAAAGAGAGGGAACATGAGATGGATGATTTAGCCTCTCTACGGAGTCCTCGTACGCGGGCTTCCTTGAGAGCTTGTGTCTTGCTCAAGTTTTTCAAATTGCAAAAAATGAAGAGAGAGGTGTTATTACTTGAGCATATGATTGTCCTTTGGGATGTTGCGGAACAGGGATTCCATATCGGCACACAACTCCTAACCATTGAGTTGGAAGATGTGTACTTTTTGACCAGCCTCTCGAAAAGAGGGGTCCCCATATCTTTTACTGGGCAGAGGGCATTACCTGAGCAGGTGGACGTGTATCTGGCAAGCCACTGCATTTCGGGAGCAAGGTTGGTAGGGGGCAGGATCCCTATCAAGGATATATGAGATCTGCCTCTCTGGTCTATACTATTCGCTATCACCAGCGTGACCGGAAGCACTAGCGCTCATCTGGCGTCGAGATCACAGGTGGCCTATGGTGTTCAGTGTTTGGAACCAACACTGTTCAACTGGAGTGCAGCGTTCCTTCGGAATGTGAAGGAACAAATCTCACGGTGAAGGACTGGTCAGAAGCAGTTCGACTATGGCTCATTTTTTATCTCATTTTTCCTAGAGCGCATCCCTCAGATGTAGCCTCAAATAGCACTGGCAGTATGACCAGTGGACGAACCTCGGATGGAGAGGTGGACTAGATTGTCTCCAAGGCTAGTTTCGGAGTCAGAGTTCCACTTTACTGGTGATTTCTTTGCCTGGTTGAGACGGCAGTACCTCTGGATAGAGGACTTCCCTTATGCCGACGTAGACTTCCGTGGGAGTATGGACTTGATTTTGCCCGCAGGGGAAGATTGAGACGATTCAGGTAAGACACTAAGCCATACCTTGTCTAGTTTCGTTGTTCTTTAAGTTTTTGATGTATATGTATTTTTTTGGGGTATGTAAAAGAGTTATAACAGATGTTTTGTTTCCAACATGCATACAAGGGAGAAGTGCGCCCAGTTGATATACCAGTACCAGGGTGTCGTGGAGGTGCCCCAGTCGCAGCAGACCCAACAGTGCCGATGGTGGGTCTCCAGGAGGTTGAGAGGAACCTCCAAGGCCTTACGATGGGTATCCCTCCTCTGCAGAGGGGGGATGTGCCTTTACATCTGCAGTGACACACTATAGCAGTGTCAGAGAATATCAATTCTCTGTTGAGGTGCGTAGTGCATGCAGTAGTGTGTTACTCACAACACAACGCAGTGCGGGGAGATTAGAGTCTCCTCGTGATCATGTTTTTGTATGCCTTGCCAGGTGATGTTGTATGGGTGAATAGACCCAATATTTTTCTCTTCTACACACTTTTTGATGTAATACAAACATTTCAGTCATGCCATATATATATATATATATATATACAGTTTCGAGTTTTTATGATGCCAATGATTTGTACATGATGATGTCTGTGATGTGTTTTATTTTACATGTAATGTACAGTTTTGCTTTCCTTGAATCTTATATGTGGGCAAGATACCGATCCATGATATAATTAGCTAATGAATCTAAAACACTATTAAGTTCTCTCGGAATGTGTCTATATTCGATGTAATCGAACATTCGTTTGAGACAACGAACTTGCAAGTGTAGGCATAGCAGGATAGGACTACGGATAGCGTAGATACGGTTGAGTTGACAAACCACCAGTTGGGAATCTAAGTAAATAATGATGCGAGAGATACCTAGAGAGGAAGCTTGGGTCAGCAGTCCAATGACAGCATGATATTCTGCCATATTGTTGGTTGTTGGTCCTAAACAAATGCCTCCTGAGCTCACCAGCTGGTCGAATTGGTGAATAACCCAAGCTTCTGAAGCAATGTTCCAGGTATGTCGGCTAGCGCCATCCGCGAACCCAAAAAAGATAGGAAAGGAAGACGTCATCTGCGCATGAAAACATAGGCACAGTCATGAGTGGCAACGGTAAAGACTCGAGCACGCGAAATAAATAGACACACCAAAACTAAAAACAATAATGTACAAAGTATAGATGCTAGGTGATCTAGGCATATTACGTCTTAAGGTAAAGCCCATTTCGGGGCTCTCCCAGGGAGGTTCCATCATGATCAACTAATTTGTAGGCACATTTATGTAGGACATGTTTCACGATGTAGGGACCGTGCCACATGGGTTCTAACTTTTCTGTCCCCAATTTATCATGAGCTTGGTCATAAAAAAGGACTAAGTCTCCTTCCGCGAAAGTCCGAGGGTGGACAGATTTTTCATATTGACTTTTAATTCATTTCTGATGTGCCTCATTGACGAGAGTAGCATCACGACGCGTTTCATCCAGTTTGGAAAGATACAAAAATCGTTCTTCTTCAGTAGAAGTATGAGGCAGGAGTTCTACTTTCAGTTTGAGCGACGGAATCTCGCATTCGATCGGTAGGATGGCTTCAATGCCATAGACCAACTGGAAAGGAGTGAATCCAGTTGAGGTTTTCACAGAGGTGCAATAGGCCCAGAGAGCGGAGAACAGTTGTAGATGCCACAAAGTTTTTTTTTCCCCTACCATTCGTTTGATCATGGTTTTTAGGACTTTGTTGATAGCCTCAACTTGTCCGTTTGCTTGAGGGTAGTAAGGGGATGCGTTTTCATGACGAAAACCCAATTTGACATGTAACTCACTCATCATCTGGTTTTTGAAGTGTGCACCATGGTCAGTGACAATGGCACGTGGTACACAAAAATGAGTTATGATGTGGTTGAAAAGGAATAGAGCTGCCGTACAACCATCATTCAGGAAGGTAGGCATAGCCTCAACCCATTTGGTGAAGTAGTCGACGACGACGATGATGTAACCGTGCCCCCTGGATGAGGTAGGCTTACACTGCATGAAATCGATGCCCCATTTTGCAAAGGGGCCGATGGAAATAATAGGGTGCATCGCCATAGGGTGGGTGCGTGCCTTCTTGTTATAGAGTTGGTAGGGTGGGCATTTCTTGACAGCCTCGATACAATCTTTGAAGATCGAGGGCCAAAAGTAGCCGACACGTAGGATTTTTTGGGCTGTGGCCATACCGAAAAGGTGACTGCCACAGGCGCCAAGGTGACAATCGTTCAAAACACGTTCAACCTCCTCGTGAATCAGAGATCGCCAAAATATGGTGTCGATACCACGACGATACAAAGTGTCGCCGAGGATGATATAACGGTGAGAGTGGTGATGAATGCGTCAACGCTCTTCGCAAGAGATGTTGGGCTGAAAACGTTGTGTTTGAAGGTAGAGGAGAATATCTCCATACCAAGGATCAGAGGTGTTGATGAGGAAGAGAGATTCATCAGGGAGAGAATCTCTAGGTTCTATGTTTTCATCGACACGAGGGAGAGCGCAGATGAGCTCGACAAACTCCAGGGATTTTGTGGCTTTAGCCTTTATAAACTCAAGATCGAATTCTTGAAGAATAACGATCCATTTCGAATATTTTCCCCCAAGTACTTGACATGTCAAGACGTGGTACATGGGGTTGGAGTCTGTGATTACCACGGTGGTGTGTAATAATATGTAGTGGCAGATAAACTCTTGCTTAGATAATAAATCACATGTTCTTCGTCGTTGGAGTCTTCTTGGACTAACACCATTGCGATGGTGGAAGTAGAAGCGGCCAAGTAAAGGATGTAATCCTTTGTATATTGAGGGGGATGTAACAAAGGTGCATGGGTCAAAGAGTGCTTGAGAGAATCGAATGACCATTGAGCTACGTCATCCCAGATGAAAGGGACGTTCTTTTGCAGTAACCGCATAAATCCTTTAGTGATCTCGACATAATTGCAGATGAAACGACGAAGAAAGTTTGTTTTGCCTTGCAAACTTTGGAGTTGGGTTAAATTGGTAGGTGGGGGTAAGGCTAAGATGGCCTTAATATTTAAGGGATCCACCCTAATCCCATATTTGGAGACAATGAAACCGAGGAGTCGACCGGATTCGACAGCGAAAATGCATTTGTGTGGGTTCAAACGAATACGGTAGAACCTACATCGCAGAAAAATCACGTGTAAATGATCAATGTGAGCTGATCGATTTAACAAATGTGCGGGTAAATCGTCGAGATATGGTTCTGATATATGTTCGATGTCATGAAAAGTGTACGACATGGCTTGCTGGAAAGTGGCTCCAATGTTTTTAAGGCCAAAAGGTAGCTTTCGGTAGGCGAAATTTCCCCAAGGGCAGATGAAGGCTGTCTTGTTTTGATCCGTGGGCAAGATTTCAATCTGGTTATATCCAGAAAATCCATCCATGAAAGAAAAGATTATGCTCCCCGCGCAGTTATCAATGATTTGATCGATAAAGGGTGTAGGGTAGTTGTCCTTAGGACAAGATTTGTTGAGATCTCTATAGTCAACGCAAACACGGATGGTCCCTTGTTTCTTAGCAACCGAAACAAGGTTGGAGACCCATTCGGTTAAAGGGAAAGGATAAATGAAGCCAGATTTTAGAAGTTTTTCAACTTCTGCCTTGATAGTTGCGATTTTCTTGGGATGAACCGGGCGAAACTTTTGCCGAACCAGTTTCGCGTCGGGGTAAGTTTTGATTTCATGTACGACAATTGAAGGGTCGATCTCGGGCATTTCCTCATAACTCCATGCGAAGACATCGCGGAATTCCTTGAATAAAGAGGTGTAAGAAACTACTTCGTTGGGTGTGAAATTAGCACCAAGGTTGATGTTTTCCACGACACCTTCTTTGATTGAAATGTCAATCGTGACCATAGTAGAGATGTTACCCATGTTCCCCTCAGAGAGAGCATCTTGTGTGAGGATAGGAGATTGCGGAGCTTCGATAACATCAGGGGGAAAGACAGATCGTATGTCTTGGATTTCTTCCAAAGGTGGAAGAAAAGAGGATCGGTGGTGGTTGTCATCCCAGGGGCAGATCGTCAATGCTAAGCATTTCCATGATAGATTCGTCTGAAGGAAAAATATGGGAAATGTAATCAACGACAGATGATAGGGAATCTAACCAAGAGGGCACCGAATAAGTATCAGGTGCCAAGGAATGTGAAGTGTTTGAAGATGGAGAAGCAGATTGAATAGCTACGTATGCGGCCTCGGTTGGGCTCAGTGGCATTGTGTCCCCGAGCACATCGAATTACAAAGGACTAGGCACAACCCAAGGGTCTGATGATTCCAAGGATTGATAAGGCATAGTCGAAATCATATTGACAGTGGCAATATGATGTGCAGTAGGTGGAAGTGGTGTAGGGAAAGTACCCATGAGGCTAGAATCTTTTAATAAGCCAACACCAACGCTTCCATACATAACCGGGTGGTCTCCCAAAAAGGGAATGTTGTTGGTAGCAAGGATGTGAGCATCGGGTGTGCAGAAATTGAGCTGATCGATGGTAACAATTTTGCCTTGATGGGGGAATTGTACACATCGAAACACCGACGAGGCGATGATAGTCATCGTGTAGAACCAACTTCTTCCAAGTAGTAGGTTGTAATCGAGGGGGGCATCGACCACCTCGACGTCAACAGTAACAGTTTTTCTGCCCAGCTGAATGGCTAAGGATTGTAATAATCCATGAGGATGAAAACCTCATCCATCAAAGGCACGTAACATGGTAGCGGATTTGTTAAGGGCAGGTGATTTTAAGCCTTTCCAACAGGCTAGAGACATGACACAGGTGGAGGCTCCCTCATCCAGGATAGTCCGGTGGATTTGTTGATTGTGAACAACCACATCGATTTGGAAAGCTAGCTGGTGGGAGAGTCGTGGTTGATAATCATCAAGATTAAACGTGATGTAGTTTGATGACTCAGGATCGAAAGCGCCAATAGTGGCTAAGAGAATTCTACGTTGGTTGGGACAGTGTTGTAGAACTTCCAAGGCGGACATGGCACACGGGGCTTGGGCCAAATCTTCTATGATATTGTAGTTTTGGGCAGCCCATGAATTAGGATTAAATGTAGATTTCTGGATGGTGCTCTTAGGAGGGCGTAGGATGGAGTCAAAAGAAGGTTTCTCGATCTAGAGTGGCCCAGATGGAGGGCTAACAGATGGAGGATTGATGGTGGATGGTAACGAATCTGTTGCAGAACCGTTAGCGATCTTCGATTTGTCAGGTTTAACTGGCATGTCATATGTCGCAGAGCGAGTTGTTAGATTAAGTCCGTTAAACATGTAAATGTGGGCACTTGTCGAGGCCTCATCATGGGGTTGGTTGGAACTGCCCCCCGGCGTGGGGGTTTGTGCAACCAAAGATTGTTTCTGCGGAAAAGGCTGAGTGAGTACAACGGGTTGGGAATTTACTTTGAAGAGTTTGGCCACTTCATCATGATGTGGGCAGTCTCGAGTGTAGTGATCGTCACCACAAATGAGACATGGGAATTTTGGTTTTCGTTGTGGTTGTTTTCCGGCAACAAGGGTTTGTGGTTGGGTATTGGGTTGCTCGTTGTTGTTGTTGTTCTTCGATTTGTTTCTCGCTTTCTTCTTGCCCCCAAGTTGTTGTGAAGGGGTTGATTGGACCGCATTCACATCAGAAACCTGAGTTTGAGGTGGGGTAGAAGAGGGTGCAGTTGGACTGGAAGAAACCGTGGAAGTGGGCTGCTGGATTGTTCCAGTAGACTGGGTAGTAGATTGAGTTTTGACGGAGCCAATAACTCCATCCGTATGCGAAGCAGTCGATGGTTTGGATGGATCGTTAGTGGCACGGGTAGCATTCGGTATCAACTCATATAGAGTACCGTATTGTGAATAGACTAAGTCTAAGTACTGAGCTCGGGCGATGGCTTCTTCCTCGGTGACTACGCCACCCATGGAAACATTATGAGCAATCTGGGGTAACAGTGATTTAGTGAACCATTCTACTAACAATTGGTCAGGAATGACCGCTTTGATTATCCTTCGTCGTTGTCTCCATTCATGGATATGATAGGAGATATGTATGGAAGTTTTCTGACGAAGAGAGGTTAATAGTTCAGTACCCGTCTCGTATCGAATGGGTAGTTGGAAATGTGTGAGGAAAGACATGGCAAGGGAGTTGAAATCGTGAAAGGATGTGCATGGTAATTCAATATACCATTTCGCTGCGGAACCCGTGAGCGTTCGTTGGAATAGACGCAAACGAATCGAATCGTCCATGAGGGAGTTGGATGAACACCACAAATGGAAGGTCATCAAGTGGTTGTTTGGGTCTTCTCCGGGCTTTCCGTCAAATTTTGGGATATCAGAAGGAAGTTTAGCTGGAATGGATGGCCAAACCAGAGAATGATAAATGGGATCATTTGTAAACCGAGACAAGTCTGGAAGGTCCAGAGTGGCTAGAAAAGGTAGTTGTCGGTTAACCTATGGGTAATGCTGGTGTGGAAGAGGGACACCAGTGGGGCCTAATATTGGGTTATGTGGATAGTTATAACTCGTGGGCCCTCTCATGTGAGGTTGGTTTTGACCAAGGTACATAGGATTTTAGATGTTTTGAGAAGTATTTGTGAGGGGAGGGTAACCGGATGGGTTTTGTGGATTATAGGGTGGGTTTGGCATTTTTCCATAAGGGGGTTGTTGCGGAGTCTGAACATTTTGTCCCATGGAGGCATGTGGGTTTCCTTGAAAAGGGACGCTCCACAGATTGGGTGCGGCAGACAGATTTTTTTCCCATGGTTGATGGTGTACTCCGGATTGAGGCTGCCCCCCAGCATGAGGGTGCTCCCCGAATGGAAATTGTCCTCCGGTGGGAGGATGCCCCCCAGCATTAGGGTTCCCTCCGAATGGAATTTGTCCTCCAGTGGGAGGATGCCCCCCAACATTATGGTTCCCTCCGAATGGAATTTGTCCTCCGGTGGCAGGATGCCCCCCGGTTTGAGGTAGAGTTCCTAGGATCTGAAAGCTAGATGCCAATGACCGACCGGCATTGCCGATCGGGTTAGGACCACCAAGGCCAGTCCCTCTGGATTGTTGGATAGGTATGGAACTTCCCGATACATTTTGCGTGGTTGTTTGGGCAGTGGTGGTTGCGGAAGCGTTCAGTGTCCTAAATCCAAAAGGGAGTGTAGGTCTTGGTGTTACAGGTGTGCTGATTGGGGCTTGATTAACTACTGCATTGCCGACAGGGATAGTCGGAATGTGCGGGGCCATTGTCGAATGGGCCGTCTGGAGGGGAATAGTAGACCTTGGACCAGCGGATGGTATGTTCGGACCAATAGTTGGTGTGGCTGTAAAAGTGGTAGTACTGGTGAAGTGATTTGGGGGTACAGTGTAGGAAAAAGGTGCATCGACACCTTCCCCTATTCCATAAAGATCTCGCACCAAGCGTGGTGGAATCCGAACAACGTCCCCAGTCCAAAAAGGGTCACTGGCTAAAGGGTTTTGAGGAGACCCGGCCGGAATGTCAGAAGGGTTGATGACAACAAATTCTCCGGCGGAATTTAGGTGGAGGATTTGTCGTTCGTATCCCTCCGGAATGCGATAAGCTTCCGGAGATTTTGAGACAATTCAAAAATTCTACAAAGGAATGGGAACTTCTTCCTGGGAAGTTGTGGTATTATGAACCTCGCTCTGTTGAGGGGATTCTTCCGTAGAATGAGGGGGTAAAGGGGTGTTTCCTTCCATATTTTCTGAAGGAAGTCCCTGTAGCCTCCGCGAGCGGCGTGGAGGGTTGATGTTGGTGGAAAAGAGTCGACGAAAGAAATCTATGGCAAACTAACGAAAAGAAACAACACAAGCTAAAAAATCTAAGAATCACAACCAAGAAAACAAGACCTTCTTTTGATGACCGTACTAGTTGGTGATGAAATCCAACGTCGCATGATCAAGTCCAAAGGGGCGGGGACAGGGTGGAACAGTTACAATGGCGACCTGCTTAACGGACTTACGCCTTGGTGCAATCTTCCACGCAGTAATTGTGGATTTACCCTCCAAGGAGCCCGAGTGAGTTTGACCAATGTCTGCTCCAGGTACAGTGAGACTTTGTTGGCAGCCAATTCAATTTTTTCCATTGCCTTATAAGCTGCCTACACCTATTGTCTCCTGAATGTCAAGTTATCGTCGCATTTTGCAAAGAGACGATGTTTTCATTTCAAGTGACATTTGCAAATTGGTTTCAATTTAGTTTTCACAACTGAAAGCGTGAAAAATCCTCCATCGTTATTTGGACTGTCATGATCTACTCATTGATATTCTGATTGGTACTTACCTTTGGTTTATTTTTCGAACTATGTCCATTTGCCTATTCTTACTTTGATTACGCAACTAGATTTTTATTTTATTGATAAGGCATTGAGCATGTTAAGTTATGGGTTATATTTGATTTCATAAGGGTCATGGTTGATCTTGTTTTATATGATGTGATCCTCACTATTATAAGATTTTGACTTATCGATTTTATGAAATCTCTTGTTGCAATGTTTTATAAACTTTGATTATGCAAAAATCGCATGGGTAACATATGAGTCTGATTTCATATTTGAGTGGCAATAGTCTAAAGTTATACATGGCGCACTGGTGAAACATTTGGATTTTTGATTTAATGGTTTGAATTATTACAATGACGCGTATTAACTTTGGGTTTGATTCTATATTGAATGTTCATGGTTTCAAA
>ML826486.1:54590-72340 GCA_009831015.1 Picea engelmannii
ACTCATCACTTCACTTTATTATTTGCCTTTTAAAATCTCTTAAACCACTTTGATTACTTTGACCTTTTGGGGCTTCTAGATGACATATGAGGGTCCTCCAACTTCGTAAGGCCATAACTCTCAAACTGTGAGGAGTTATGTGACGTTCTACATACTACTAAAAATCGCATGACATGTACTATCCATATAGAATAGTATTATCTGAAAATATATCATAACTCATACCATTACCCATCAAACAAACTTGGGTCCATTACCCAAACCTGGGGTCTCCAACTTCTCATGGCCATAACTCTCTAACTGTGGGGAATTATGTGACATTCCACATACCACCAGAAATGACATGACAAGAACTATCCATCTAGGATATTTTCGCTGACAAATTCAATTTCCTTCATCTCATTATAACACAATTAAGCATGGGTTCTCTTACTCCACAAAGCGTCTTCCCGTGAGGGCTTTCACCATAAGGGGACCACTTTGGAGTTCATCCATATTTACTTCTTATCAACCATGAAAAAACAATAATGAGTCATATTTACATCAAACACTATTGGGTCCATTACCCAAAACTTTTTGCTATGGGTCTTTCTTCAAGGGTTGACATCAATGACAACCAACCTTAATCAACATCTTCAATGTTCTTTTTGAGCTTGAAATTTTTACTTCTCAATGTGACAACTTCTTCTTCAAGCTTCTCAACTTTTTCTTCTTTCTTTATTATTTGATACTTCATGAATTCTTCTGTTCTCTTCACTTCTTCAAGGTGAATTTTTAATGTGGTTATTTATTCTTCAAGTACTTTCTCTTCTTGACCAAACTCTGACTCAAGCTAGTTTAGATCATTAGTTCTTTCCTTAAGGCGATTTGTCAACATCTTCTCTCTCATTTCTGCTTCTTCCTTCTGTGCTACTATGTTGGCTTCCAAACACTGCTTTTGATATTCAATCTTTCCAGATTCTTCTAGCCGAGTTCTTAAGTTCTCGATGACCTGTTGGGATTCTTCAAAAATGTGAACACTTTCCTTTTGTTTCATCAATTATTTCTTGAGTGACTTCTTTTCTTCTCTTAGTTCATCTAAAGAACTAATCAATTCTCTTAACAGATTAGGTAATCCTTCCCAGATGAAATCCATTGCTATTTTTATTATTATTCTTCAATTCCTTCTTGGTTGTAGTCTTTGCCCTTTTTGAACTATCATATCCTATAAGGACTGATAACCAAATATAATGCCCCTGTTCCTATAAAAATACTTTCATCCTTATGCCCCACATCTCATAATTTAAACTATTCTAACCATTAAACAATGGTACTCCATTCTCAGAATAATCCATGATATCCTTCTAGTGGTTAAACTATTTCTTGAAGGAACATGCTCTGATAACAATTGTTGGATTACTAAGTGTTAGGGTCCTAACCCGCACATAGGTAGATTAATATATTCAGATGTAATAACGGTCAATATTAATAAGGCCTTTCAATAAAATAGAATAAGGCGGATGTAAGAAGACCTAATAGAAGTTTCCACTTCTAGAAGGATCTTCCTCTAGATGCTTCTCTTGATAGATATATTTAGTATAAATAAGGGTCGAGGGTATGAAAACCCTAGCTTGGATATTATTGTAACAGAGCACTACTCGATTGGAGGTTTCCCCCTCAAAGAGGCCTGTGAACATTTCTTTTTGAATCGAAGTGCTATTTCTGTTGTTGTTCTTATATCATTTTTGTTTTATTGTGGAGATTATGCTAGATATATTACTGTTATTCTGGCATTTCTAGTATTTTATTTATGTTCTGCATATTTATTATATCTAGTATCTTGCAGTTGTATCAGAGCACTTTCCTTGGCATAAATTGTGGGATTTTTTTTCTAGGGTAGAGACATATTCCAATGTCTTTAAACCATAGAGATCTATTATTACGTGCATAAACCCGCGGTTGAGGGATTCATACATGCAGGAAATACAAGTGGTTCTTAAGTGCACATCTGTTGGCCACCCTTGTAACCCCTATTGGTACCCCTTAGAGTGGTAGCGCATCAGACAACACCTGTGTATGGATCAGCCTAGATTTCTTGAAGCCCTCTTTAGATAAACCTATCGGTTGTCGGACTGCTATAGTGTCACCAAGAACAACACTCGAGAAGATACTCTCTAGTACCTGGGTAGTCGGGTAGTATGGCTAAGGGTACAGTCTATCCTCCTTAGTTAGTGCCCTGAGATATTGGGCTGAGTGCTACTGTTGGACCCCGCACGTATATAAGAGAGCTATAGCACATGGAAAAACCTTGTCTGTAGAACCCTTGAATACCTAACCCTTGGGGGACAAAAACATAAACAAATTAAAAACAAACCAGATCTATTGCCGCACAACTATGTTCGGGTTGCCAAGTAAATACACATCTCTTTCTGGTTAAGCATTTGGGGATTTCATCACTGCAGTATTCTTTAGACCGGAGTATAACTCTGCAGGTGTAAAAAAAAAAAGTCTGAAAATTTTTTCACCATTATTTGAGACCTATTCCATTGGATTCATCTCTCCGCCCTTATCACTTTCATTAATATCATTTTTAGACAAAATTTTTGACCCCACCATCCCCTTTTGAGTTCACCCATCCTCATGGCCCATACCCATAGCCAATACCTGGAAGCTCTCTTCAACACCATGCAATCTGGTTTCCTAGAAACCCAAAAAGAAGTGAAACAACTCAGTGCTATTGTTGCCTCCATCGATTCATCCATCAATGCTACCATAAATACAACCATGCAATCCTCAATGCAGGAAGTCAAACAAGAACTGACCACCCAGCTTGAATCTATCTTTGCATCACTCTGCACCAAACTAAATATCCCTACAAATGACCATTTCTCTGAAGCACATCCAAAGAATGAAGGCGAAACTTCCTCCCATTCCCATACATTTCAGTCCCATCACTTTCAACGTGACATACGCCTTCCACGTGTGGAAGTGACCAAATTTGATGGCTCAGACCCCACTGGTTGGGTAACCCAAATGGAACATTATTTCTCTTTATATGGCATTATCGATGACTTGGAAAAACTCCAGTATGGTGTTCTCCATCTAGATCAAGAACATTGGCAATGGTGGCAATGGAGAAAAACTTCCCATCAAGGGTATATTGCTTGGACCCAATTTGTGACTGAGCTTTATGAATGCTTTGACATGGACACCAACCATTTGTGCTATTTTACAAAGATGAAACAATTTGGAATAGTAGAAGACTTCATAGTTGCCTTTGAACGCCTGACTTTTCGAACAGAGGGCATGACTGATGCTTTCTTTCGAGAGTGTTTTATTAGTGGCCTCAAGGAGGAGATTTAGGCCCATGTCCTCATGGTTCAATCCTCGACTTGGGTGGAGGCTACTAAAGGAGATAAAGATGCACAATAAGTTGTATCATCTCAAAACTGAAAAACCATCCTTTATCCCTCGCCCTAAACACGTCACTCCCTCTACTCCCTTTGTCCCATTAAAAATCCAAAAATTGACTAGGGCTAAAATGGATGAATGCCAAATCAAAGGCCTTTGTTATAATTGTGATGAAAAATATTTCTCGGGCCACAAGTGTAAGGAACAAAGGCTTTCTATGGCCATCTCTGAGGACATTTCAGAAGAGGATGTTGAAACTCCCCTTGTTTCTGAGTCACCTGAAATCACTGATGTAACCCCTCCTGAAGTAGAACCCATCATTTCCCTCAATGCTCTCACTAGTTTTCCCACTCCCCAAACCCTCAAGTTAATCAGTTACATCAAGCATCAGAAGGTCATCATTCTGGTTGATAGTGGAAGCGCCCATAATTTTATTCATCGTCGCATTGCCCAAGAAACTCATTGCTACATCCATGCTGTCAATAATTTCCAAATCATGATTGCCAATGATGGTTCCATGAAATGTGGAGGGCACTGTGAAAATGTGCGTCTCCAAATCGGTGACTACCACCTAAAATCCCATATGTTTTCTATCAACATGGGTGGTTGTGACATTGTGTTGGGTGCAGACTGGCTAAGAACTTTGGGTCCCATTCTCATGGATTTTAAGGCATTAAACATGCAATTCGACCAGGAAGTCCACCAATATAAATTCCAAGGCATCACTACCGGTTCACCTGAGGTCATTAGTTCCCATCGCATGGAAAAGCTGCTCAAAAAAGGTAATTCTGGTGTCATTGCCCAACTCCATGCCATTCAAGCAATAGAAACACCCCCGGTGCCATATGACCTCCAAGCTCTCCTTTCTAAACATAAAATGGTATTTTACACTCCCCAGGGCCTCCCTCCTTCCCGCGATGTTCATGATCATTCCATTCCCCTTGTACACAGAAGCCTTCCTTCCAATATCCATCCATATCACCACCCCTTCTCACAAAAAAATGAAATTGAGAAAATGGTCTAGGAACTCCTTAATGCAGGCGTTATTTGCCCTAGTACGAGCCCTTACTCTTCTCCTATAGTCATGGTCCTAAAGAAAGAAGGTTCTTGGAGAATGTGTCCTGACTTCCATGCCCTCAACAAACTGACCATTAAAGACAAACTTCCCATCCCTGTCATTGATGACCTCCTAGATGAATTGAGTGGCGCCCAATTCTTTACTAAACTTGATCTTCGCTAGGGCTATCACCAGATACATATGAAAGAGGAAGATATTCCCAAGACAACCTTTCACACTCATGAGGGTCACTTTGAGTTTTTGGTCATGCCCTTTGGCTTGTGTAATGCTCCCTCCACCTTCCAAAGCCTCATGAATCATGTCTTCTGTCCCTTTCTCCGTCATTTTGTCTTAGTTTTCTTTGATGATATCCTCATCTATAGAAAAACCTGGACCGACCATCTTACTCATGTGGATCAAGTTCTCCATATCCTCTCCCAACACCAACTTTTCCTGAAACAGTCTAAATGTGCTTTTGGTGCCTCAGAAGTAGAATACTTGGGTCTTCTGGTTGGCAAGGATGGCATCAGGGTGGATCCGAAAAAGATTGAAGATATGTAAGATTGGCCACACCCAAAGACTCTCAAAATCTTGCATGGATTTCTGGGCTTAACAGGGTATTATCGTAAGTTTGTTAAGAACTAGGTAAAGATTGCAGCACCTCTCACTGCTCTCCTAAAAAAGAATTCTTTCACTTGGACTCCAGCCACTGCTCAAGCTTTTGAAACCTTGAAGACGACCATGTGCACCACTCCGGTTCTGGACCTTCCTGATTTCACAAAGACCTTTGTGTTGGGATGTGATGCCTCAGGGAAAGGAATTGGCGTTGTCCTTATGCAAGAGGGTCGACCTTTGGCCTTCACCAGCAAGAAACTGTCTAAACGGAATCTAGGAAAACCTATTTATGAAAAGGAAATGTTGGCTATTCTGCATGTTATTGAGCTATGGTGCCCTTATCTCTTGGGGCAATGCTTCCAAATCAAGACCGACCATCAAAGCCTCAAGTACTTTATGGAACAACGCATTTCCTCCCAGGAGAAACAAAAATGGGTGACTAAGCTCTTTGGTTATGATTATGAGATCATTTATAAGAAGGGAAAATACAATGTAGTGGTGGATGCACTATCCTAAAAATATGAAGAAGAAGGATCCCTTTTTTCTCTTTCCTTCATTGTACCCAATTGGCTCCAAGATGTGTGCCAAGAATGGCTTCAAGATCCCAAAAGTTCGCATCTGATCCAACAATTGCAGAGAAAGGCTCCATCTCCCCCAGGGTACTCTTGGCTCTAGGATGAGCTTCGATACAAAGGCCATTTGTATTTAAGTAAACAATCAAAGCTTAAATCCATGGTAGTTTTTGAGCTTCATGCTACACCCACAGTGGGGCACTCAGGGTTTACCAAAACATATGACAGAGTCAAACGTTCTTTTTTCTGGGATGGTATGAAATAGGACATCTGTAATTTTGTAGCTGAATGTGAGGTGTGTCAATGCAACAAGGGAGAAACAGTCAAATCTTCAGGCACACTACAACCGCTTCCTATTCCACCGTCTATTTGGAAGGATATCTCTATGGACTTTATTATCGGCCTACCCAAATCAGGGAATAAATCAGTCATAATGGTGGTTGTGGATTGCCTTTCCAAGTATTCTCATTTATGAGCTCTTCAACACCCATTTACTACATCCACAGTGGCTCAAATTTTCATGGACCAGGTCTTCAAGCTTCATGGCATGCCACACTCTATTATTTCTGATCGTGACCCAACTTTCACAAGCAATTTTTGGCAAGAACTGTTTAAGCTCCAGGGCACCCAATTGCATCTCAACACAGCTTATCATCCCTAGACTGATGGTCAAACAGAAGTTGTCAACAAGTGTTTAGAAACATATCTTAGGTGTTTTGCTTCTGAAAAACAACATCAGTGGGTTCAATGGCTACCCCTGGCCGAATGGTGGTACAACACTTCCTACAATACAGCTACTCGCATGAATCCTTTTGAAGTAGTATATGGACATAAGCCACCTTTCGTTATCTCATACTTACCAGATACCTCGAAGGTCTAGGTGGTTGACCAAACACTTACAGTTCAAGAGGATATTCTTCATACCCTTAAAGAGAACTTGGTCATGGCACAAAATTGCATGAAGCAACAAGCAGATCAAGGTCGCCCTGAACGTCAATTTGTAGAAGGGGATCAAATTTTTCTGTGACTACAACCATACAAGAAAACTTCCCTCAAGGCCAAGCATAGTCAGATGCTAGCGCCCAAATTTTATGGTCCTTATATAGTTCTCAAACGTGTGGGACAAGTCACATATCAGTTAGCTCTACCCAGTTAGTCGAAGCTACATCCAGTTTTCCATGTTTCATGCTTAAAGAAGGTGATTGGAACTCAGTGCCAAATTCAAACCAACCTTCCTAAGTTAGCTGAAGAAGGATCCATTTGGCTACAACTAGAAGCATTTTTGGACCAGCGTGAGCATCACTTACGTCAGTGAACCATCAAGGAAGTGCTAGTCCAGTGGAAAGATATGAATCCAACAGATGCCACTTGGGAACCAGCTACCACTCTGCAACAGTTTCCTCATCTCAAGCCTTGAGGACAAGGCTATTTTTAAGGGGGCGGACATGTTAGGGTCCTAACCTGCACATAGGTAGATTAATATATTCAGATGTAATAAAGGTCAATATTAATAAGGCCTTTCAATAAAATAGAATAAGGCAGATGTAAGAAGACCTAATAGAAGCTTATGCTTCTAGAAGGATCTTCCTCTAGATGCTTCTCTTGATAGACATATTTAGTATAAATAAGGGTCGAGGGTCTGAAAACCCTAGCTTGGAGATTATTGTAACAAAGCGCTGCTCGATTGGAGGTTTCCCCCTCGAAGAGGCCTGTGAACATTGCTTTCTGAATCAAAGTGCTATTTCTGTTGTTGTTCTTATATCATTTATGTGTTATTGTGGAGATTATGCTAGATATATTACTATTATTCTGCCATTTCTAGCATTTTATGTATGTTCTGCATATTTATTATATCTGGTATCTTGCACTAAGAGGGGGGGTGAATCAGTAATAGAGAAATTTAATCCTTTTTAACCACAATATGCAAGTGTTATATCAATGTAGAATTATCATCCAATAGTTGTAGAGTAAATAAACAATGAACAAATGAGAAATCATACACATACACAGTAAACCAGTTTTTTATGTGGAAACCCAAAGCGGGAGAAAACCACATACTCATTTTTCTTATATGTCTTTAAGAATTACATTCATTGGAAGCACCAATTTCCTTTTTTTTTTCACTGCAACTGGAAGGAGGCTGCGACCCCCTAATTTCCCAAGATACAACCCGAGGGAAGATCCAACTCCCCAATTCTATGGCTACAACTAGAAGGAGGCTACGACTCCCTATGTTCTCCATATACAACCGAAAGGTTGCTAAAAACACATGTCCTTGCCCCATCCAACCGCCCTAACGTAGAAGTAGAATGATGGAACCGTTGTCACACTATCATTGTGAGATATGCTACTGTAAACCTATACCAATCAACCTACCTAAACAACCTGTACCAATAATCTGAACCATGCATCAACCTATACCTCAACCTGTAATCAACCTGTACCATAAAAAATTGCATCAACCATGTGCCAACCTGTAATCAACTTGTACCCTAAAAGAGTGCATCAACCATGCACCAACCTGTAATCAACCTGTACCATAAAAAAGTGCATCAACCATGCACCAACCTGTACCTCAACCTGTACGATGAACAAGTGCATCAACCATGCACCAAACCTATACAAATAACATGTCACAACAACCTTTCCAAAAAACCTATCACAACAACCTATCTCATCAATATTATCAACCAAATCAGATCTACTCACCAAGATCAATCACCAAGACAACTCTCAAATATGTGCATCAACCAAGCATAACACAACAAATCATAATCATCACCAAGATCAATATGTGATTCTAATAATTTACCAATACAAGTATCTACATCATCCATAAACCACATGTCAAGAATACAACTAACAAGTGCCTCCAACCATGTACCAAGTATGTGCCAATCATGTATTAACTATGATTCATCAATATGTACTAACATCATCAACTATACACCTTAGGTATGTGACAACTCATCAACTACTTGTCTCAACCATGTACCCAACATGTACCTAAACCAAAATGCCTCATCAATTTCATCATCCAAATCATATTTGTAACTCTCTAATAGACCTGGTGTATAATATCACATACCTTCAAACCTTCCTTAACTTTGACAACAAGAGACTAGCATTTTCATCAAACTTTACTTTAGTCTTACATGACTAATTTTGGATTAATCAACAACCTTAATTTGAAATAATCTTAACTATGTACATGTAATGATTAAAGATCTAAAAATGGTACACAATGTTCTTTAGTGTCTTTTATGAAATTCCTCTAGACTTCACTATTTGGAACCTCTTAGAAAAGGTGTTATAGCAAAAATGGCATACCTTGTTGAATTCTAGATTATTCTAGAGAGTGAACTTGTAGAGCATTCCCCACACAGAATATTTGTTGTATGGATATGAAAATTGTACACATAATACTACATACAATACTCTAATGAACACATTTTCTATTACTTTGATCTGTTATGACGAAGTTATGGCCTTTTACCCGAAGCACCTATTTTAGACTAGTTTCAATACTAGCCACAAACCCTATTTTCCACGGAGTGTAACTCCAAAAATACAATGACCCACAAGCTGAAATTTGTACCACAACTACTTGGATATGTTTCCTCAATGGCCTCCCAATGTCACGGTCTAAATCTTTCTAGAAAAACATTTATTGCGAAAATGGTGAGATGACCTGTAAATAACATACCTTAGAAAGAATCATCAAAATAATTTATCCTCCCTTGAATTTCAGCCTTCTTTACTTCACCTTCCCTATGAAATTCGTCTTATATATCCTTTGGTTGCCTCTTATTTATGCTTTCATGTAGCTTCCTCAAGGGGTTACCTTTAACCATCTTAACCCACTTTCCTTATTTTAGGGTTAACCCACTTATAATTTCTCCATTAATTTTATTATTTAAATAATTTATTTTGTATTCAATTTGAATTATACTACACTCATCACTTCACTTTATTATTTAACTTCTTAAATATCTTAAACCACTTTGACTACTTTGACATTTTGGGGCTTCTAAATGACTCATGAGGGTTCTCCAACTTCACATGGCCATAACTCTCTAACTGTAAGGTGTTATGTGACATTCCACATACCAATAGAAATGGAATGACATGTACTATACATATAGAATAGTATTTCCTACAAATATATCAAAACTCATACCATTATCCATCAAAAAAACTTGGGTCAATTACCCAAACCTGGGTTCTGCAACTTCTCATGGCCATAACTCTTTAACCGTGAGGAGTTATGTGACGTTCCACATACCACCAAAAATGGAATGACATGTACTATTCATATAGAATAGTCTTACCTTAAAATATATTAAAACTCGTAACAATATACATGAAACAACCTTAGGTCCTTTACCCAAACCTTCGTGCTCCCAGAATTCACTACCAGACTTTCTCCAAGGCTTGACATCAATCACTAAGGGTTGACATCAATCTACAATATCACTCTCCAATGGTTGACATCAATGACAACCAACAATCCATACCAACTATCCATCAACCTAAGCCAATTGTCTGACAATATCCCTCTTTGGCATTTATGGAAACACCAACATTGATGGCAACACTTAGTCATGATAACATTCATGCTTATACTCCTCATCAATGTTTCTATCTCTCCCCCTTTGACATCAATGGAAAAGGGTATCTCCCTTTGAGACTGCTCCCCCTGAATGAACCCTCCTTGGGCTGCTCCCCCTCTCTACATGCCTTTGATTTTTCTTTTTGTTTATAAGCCTCTGATTACTCTCTCTCCATTCATATGAATAATATCTCCCTCTTTGACAAAGGGTATCACTCTGAAGTCATATCTCTCATTATTCCCTTATGATAATCACTCCCCTTGGAAACATGCCTCTATGCTCTCTCTCCAAGCATTTACCTTTCGATCTAATAAATATCTCTCCCTTTGTCATCAATGGAAAATGTATCTTTCCATCAGGGGCTACTCCCCCTAACAAAACTCTTCCTGAAACTAATCTCCCAACCTGAACTGTCCTCCTTATGGTGCTTCCTTGTGTATATATAATACATATAAGATAAGCATTCAAAAGCATTCATTTCATACTAGAAATTACTCTGAGTCTCTAGCGAAGATAATCAAAGGCTTCTCTTGGAAGCGATTTTGTAAATATGTCTTCCACTTGTTATTTTGTGCCCACATATTCAACTCTGATTTTCTTCTTTGCAACCTGTTCCTGTAGAAAGTGATACTTTATTGGAATGTGCTTCGTCTTGGAGTGAATCACCGAGTTCTTTGAGATACTGATGGTGCTTGTATTATCACAATAGATTGGAATGGGATCAGCATACTCAACCCGTATATCTGTCAGAGTTTTTTTCATCCATAGAACCTGTGTACAACATGTTGTTGCTACAATATACTCTTCCTTGACTATAGATAAGGATATTGATGATTGTTTCTTGCTTAACCATGATACTAAACACTCACCCAAGTAGAATTATGCTCCACTAGTGCTTCGTCGGTCATCAATGCAACCTGTTCAATGTGCATCTATGTAGGCAATAATTGATAGATCCTTTTCTTTTGGATACCATAATCCAAACTCTTATGTTCCTTTGAGATATTTGAAAATCCTCTTCACTGTTAATACATGTGATTCCTTTGGTGTTGCTTTAAAGTGTGCCACCTGTCCAACTGTCTACATCACATTTGGTCTATATGTTGTCACATATAGTAAGCTTCCAATCATTGACTTGTATTTTCTCTGGTATGTAGACTTTGAATCATCATCTTTGCTCAACTTGCAACTGGTTTGCATAGGAGTGATAACTAGTTTGCAATCTTCCATTCTGAACCTATTTAACATTTCTATGATATACTTAGTTTGAGAAATAAAAATTCCTTGGTTTCTTTGAAATATCTGAAGACCCAAAAAGAAGGATAGTTCTCCAAGTAATGACATTTCAAATTCATTCTGCATATCCTTTTCAAATTTATGGCTTAACCTGTCATTAGTACTTCGAAAACAATATCATCAAAATAAATTTCAAGTAATAAAATACTACCTTGAGTTACCTTGATGCATAGGTTGTTGTCTACGCTTCATTTCCATAGTTTGCAGGGAGTTTTTTCATTGTTGTTTCTGAGCATTACTCTGTTTTGAATGTGAACTGTCGTATGCACTACATGTGTCCAAAAAATATCTATCAATTTCGAATCCATTATCATTGTTCGAGCCATTTCCTGTGTAATTATCATTCATTATGATAATGTTCCTTTGTATCTGAACCACTCTTTGAACCAATCTATGAATCCATGCTTTCATCCACTGTCATATATTTTTCAAAACCTGCTAAATGTTCTTATGAATCCATCTTTGTCCATACTAACCTAGACTCTAATTGCGCAATTGTCCATAATGGTGACCCATTTATCATTATACTATCATGAAGTCTTGATTAATCTATCAAACTGTACTTCTGCTAACTGAATGCTCTAAATATATCTTCTCAAAATCTTCAAGATGGTCAAGGGATGGTTATTTGGTCTCTCATAGTTATCGCATAGACTCCCCCTGTCTAATATTCATATTACCTGGGAGTCTCTAAGATCGATGGCTCAAAATAATTCCTACTCTGATGTGTATTCATCATCATCTTCATTGGTAGATTCATTATTTTACTGAGCTATGACTTATTTCTTTCTGTCTGTGAATTCATATTTCACTATAACGCCTAAAAGTACAATCTCTTGAACTTGTTCCTTATTTACCCATCCTTCCTTTATTTTAGTTATTTTCCAAACCTTTTTGTATTTGTCATCTTTATTTTTCTATGTAGAATTTTCTTCATCTCGTTTTATTGCTAATCTAGCGATCTCTGGTACCTGGTCTTTGTTCATTTGTTCTTCCTGTTTTATTATCCATACTTTCTTATATCTGATATCAATGTTCTCTTTCACGTAAGTATTGATCGTGCTTCTACAATCACTGGCTTTTTGTCCATATTTATGAAATTTGTAACACTCAGTGTTACGTGCGACCACATAGGCACTTCTTGCTTGAACATTTATTTTATAATCCCTGCAATCTGCAAACTTATGTCCAAAATTAGTACAATAAAAACAATGAACATACAAGAAATTTGCATATCTAGGAGTGAATGATCTTATTTGTGGTGTAGTCCTTCTAAATTTCCACCTTGAATGATCATGATCATGATCATGATCATGATCATGATCATGATCATGATTGAAGCTTCTTTGTGGCTCGAACACAGATGGTCTTCTTGAAGATGTATCTTCAATAGTTTTCTTAGATTCTGGTTTACCATGACTCCTTCCTTTGAGTAATTTTGCATAACTCTTTCTATTTTCTTCATTCTTATTTTCTAACAACCTAGAGGGGTTCTCTTCATTCTCTGTAACTAATGTGGATGTTTCTGTCTCTTCAACGTTCTTTTTGAGCTTGACAATTTTACTTCTCAATGTGACAACTTCTTCTTCAATCTTCTCAACCTCTTCTTTATTTATTATCTGAGACCATGAATTCTTCTATTATCTTCGCTTCTTCAAGATGAATTTTGAATGTGATTATTTCTTCTTCAAGTACTTTCTCTTCTTGACCAAACACTAACTCAAGCTAGTTTAGATATTTAGTTCTTTCCTTAAGATGATCTATAAATATCTTCTCTCTCATTGTTATCACTGGAATTTCATCTGCAAATGGTTACAAGAATCCAACGTCCTCAAAGCACCCATTAGTTCATCCATGGCCCAGAAAATGCATTTCCAAAGGGCACAAAACTATACAACTAGTTAAAAAATCATCATGCACTAAGGATACAAAGACAACGTCTGCACGTGCGACAATTGAATAACGTCGAAAAAGTGCATATGCTCCCGATGCACGACTATGGATGAAAAAATCCGTGCAGACCTCAGAACGATGCATTTATGAATTTGGTCGGCCTTCCACTCACTTCTAGTTCATCTCCCAAGTCGATTTGACACTCAAATTCGAGATGAATCTGAGTGGGGGGCTGGTCAAAGACCTAAGGGTTATCTAAAGAGCCCCTTGTTTACACTAAAGACTATTTGAATAATGCCTCAAAGCTTTTCTATAGAAAGAGGCCATGGGTGAACTATATTTTCATGGAATTCATTTGTATTGTTATGCTTCCTATATTCTCTTGGAGAATCCTCTTTTCTCATGAAGAGCATATAAACACCATTTCAATTAGCCATTCACATCACCTCTTGAGTGAATGGGCTTTGGATTTATTCACCATTTCCTTTTAGTTTCCTACTTGTAAGAAGAGTTCAATCATTGGGGGTTCAAGAGACCTCCCTTGGAGGAAGAGGGGAACCATAGTCTCCCTTTCTCTTTTTTGTTTTTTCCACTAATACAACTTATCCATTGGTGGCATGCATGTTGTTTAATTTTTGTTCTATTTCTCATATGCACTCTAGTTTAGTTTATTTTATTGTTATTAACATTAGTTATTTTTTTATTTCTTATGCTTGATGTTTCTAACTCTTGCATTCACTGTTGTCTTGTCCAGCTAACCCAACTGGACTTGTAAGCATCCTTATTTTTCTCATTTAGGTGACGAAAGGGACGCAATAGATTGGTGAATCCACTGGGGATTGGTATCAATTTCCCCCCTATTTGTGTTGTTTGAGCACTTCATTTTGTTTTTTTTAACTTGCAGGAACCATAACCGGCCCAAGCCTACCTGCAAGAAGCTAAATTCAGAGCTGAGTTGAGAGAATTACATCCAAAATTTCTTTCACGGTCGTGTAATAGAAAGTGCACGGGTTTTTTAACCCACAATCGCATCTTCCAAGAACGTGTGCCAAACCCACTGGGTTTCTCAGCACATTCTGGACACTGCACCAAAAGGTCATTTTCAATTTGTGCATTCGTGCCCAATGCACCTCTGTCGAATCTGTGACCCGCGCATCTATCCAGAAAATCATACATTGTAAGGCTTTTTTTGATTTGTTGGAGGCTCATAGCCTTCTTAAGTTTGATTCTATGCAGATTGTAATATGTACCACACTTAGATTCCCTCTCCATGTGAAGGGTTAATCAAAACATAGGCACTTAGGAGGCTAAAATCCATATTTTTTCCCTTTTCTTGCTCTCATTTTGCCACATGGATGGCTTTGTTTGATTGTAAAAAATTAAATTGGAATCATTCAAATATCACATATATAACTACTTGCATTGGGACCAGAAATTGAACATCAATTTTTGAGTATGCGCTTCTCTCGCGCCACAAAATGATCTTGAGAATCCAAAAAAATGATTGAGGAAAAATTCAATCTCTCTTGAAAACAAAATCTTTAAGAGAGGACAAAAGCCCCCTCGGGACTCCTCTTAATTTTCTTTTCAAACACATCTTAAATTTGTAAGGGCCCATACATTCCCACATGTTACAAAGATAGGATATATTTTGAATTTACTTTCTTAGACTACATCAATAGGGAATTTTAAAGGTTTTGTAACGGGCCCATACATGTCCACAATCTAGGATAGGTTTTGAAGCTTTCTTATATTAAATCAAACTCGGGAGTTAAAGGATTGGTAAGAACCCATATGTCCACATGCTAGTTGTTTAGGGACTTTAAAATTTTGCAAGGTTGTACCAATGGCATTTAGTAAATTAGGTAATCAAGACTTGTAAGGACCACACAAAGTCCACATGCAGCAAGGTGACACCTAAATTATTAAAAAAATGGCAGACTTTCACTTGTTCACACACAAATTCACCACTCACTCATATAGTTTTCATCTTGAAACGTGGAGTTTGAAGTAAGTGTCCTCCAAAGGGATTATGAAACAGCCCACCCTTTTCTTGACAAAACTATCTGCTCCCACTTAATTTCAATGAGATTGATTCACACCCCCAATCTCTTAAACAACCACATCTAAAAAATTTCTAAAAAAAATTACTAAGTTTTCCTCCACAGGAGGTGCCAAAAGAAATTTTTTAGTCTAGGTAGGATCTCGAGGATAGGCATCCAAATAACTCCCCGTTATCTGGTTCTCACATCTTCAAACAACAGAATTTGTCAAATAGTGAACTTTAAATCCTCCAAGTCAAGTGTTCCTACACCATAAGACGGGGAGATACCTGTGAAGGGTTGAAGGCCAAGGTCCATTTGTTCTGTGCATCCCCCCTTGAGGCACCCACCTCTTGGATGGGATCCAACCCGTGACCCATTTCTTAGGCCGAAAATCTAAATGTTGCACTTTTACCAAGGTACCTAGTGGCCAAAGTTTATGACATCTACCCAGGTGGCAATTGTGGGCTGCAATTTCACCTTGATCAGATTTTGTGTGGCTATTGGGAAATATCGCCAGCTCTTTCGGGGTATGCACGCTCTACCCCTCATTATAACTGATTACTTCATCCTTCACTAGTTTCTTTTCTAGTGGCTTCATACCCCACTATTGAGTGCTATTGGAAGGTCCAGTGTTATTTGAGAGGAAGGATGTTACATCTTTTAGGACACGAGAATTTGTTTTCTTTGTTCTTCCATGCAGACAAAAACCACCTGCCCACATGTATGCTTCTTTATCAATTTATTTATGTATGATTCTCTTGTGATTACATACAATTGTGAGATATATTTTGAAGGTCCAAAAGTCATAGAAAAACACTCTTGTTTCTCTCATCACCATTTGCACACATCCACTTTTCTATTCGGACATCATAGGGGACCCATAGAATCCATGTCATTCTAGACGCTTGCTAAATCTCCCTCCCATTCTAGGGGGAGTTCCTAGTCTTTCCAACTCATCGACTCCACCTTCTCACACTCCTCTAAATGATACTATCTTGGGATCCAGTTTGCTCGGTTCCACTTTACTTGGGTCCACTTCCCAAGGTAAACCATCCACCCACCTTCCTTTACAAGGAAGCGAGGGGCACACTTCTTCACCAGGAGGAAGTACAACCCCACCTAGCCCCCCTCATGGGTCAGGGACACACAACACTCACACCATGGATGGAACAAACTCTCTTCAGGGGTCAGGCACACAAAACATTCCCACCATGAAGGGAATTAATCCTCCACCACAACCCCAGATGCCATACTTGGCTTCCCTCAACATACCGGATTTGACTAAGCTCACCAATGATCCTATATTGCAAGACCCCACATGGCCCACAATGCCTACCAAACTCTCTTCAGACATTGCCAAGTTTGAAGGAAAAGTGGGAGACGACCCGACCAACAATATTATGACCTTCCACTTATGGTGTTCTTCAAACAACATCATGGACAACTTCGTCTACTTGAGATTATTTCAACGCACACTCACTGGCCCATCATCCAAGTGGTATGTAGAAGAAAAAGTTGGGTCCCATGTGACCTTTGAGTCTTTGGCCAAAGCATTTTTGACCTTCTTTAAACTACCAATCTGTCATGACAATGGTCTTGAACTACTCTTAGAGTTTAAAAAAACCTCTGCTACACACATCATTGACCACATCCACGAATGGTGTCAGTGAGGTAGTCTATGTAAAGCATAAGCCACCAAGCAGCAATTCCTTAATTGATTTCTCAAATCACTTGTTTCCCTTCTTGCCAAGGATGTGGACGCCACCTTCCCCCAGTCAGAAGAAGAAGCTATCAACAAGGCTCAACAGTTCGAGTTCATTTATTTAAAGTCAAGATACTTATATACGGTACTACCTGACGCCCCAAGACTCGTTCCATTTGGCCAGGACAAACCCATGATGTCTCACTCCGCGGATGGATTGATTAGTACCACTACACACCACAATCCACACCTCCAACAAACACCTATGTATGGAACACCTCAATATCCGTTGGTATATGGAGGACCCCCTTATTATCCTCCTCCCCCTTATCAACAACCATATATTTTTTCCCTCCCTCCACCCATAAGTGGACCCCCTCGGCAGCCCCAGTACGCCCACCAACCCAACCAAGTTCTGGTACCCCCTCTACATCTTCTTACTCCCTAAGCACTAGTGAAAGTGCCACACCTTCTTATGTACCCTATGGATCATTACCCCAAAATAATTTGTACTTTCCATTTCTTAGCTCTCCACAACCCATGGTTCCACCACCAGGACACCCACAC
>ML826487.1:0-27508 GCA_009831015.1 Picea engelmannii
TAAAATAGATAATAATCAACAATTACATCAAGAAAAAATAGTATTTTCATAGGGGAAGCTATTTCAGAAAACTATAAGAGAAAACACACTCTAAGGGGGAGCAACATATCAAAAGGAATCATGCAGAAAAATACGAAGCATATTCCCATGAAGTACCACTTCCTAAGAAGAATAGGTAGTCGAACTAAGTGTCAAGATAGAATAAATTTCCACCAAGGAACAAGTTGTAGATACTTTTACCAAACCCGTTCCCAGAGAAACATCTGAATATCTTAGACAAAATCTGAGAGTGATATCCCTCTCATCTTGTCAACAAAGAAGAACAACTTAGGGGGAGCATACCTTTGCTATTGATGTCAAAGGGGGATAATTACAGATATGGGGAGAGTTGCAGATAGGGGGAGGAGAATTATAGATAGGGAGAATTGCAGACAAGGGAGAATTATTTCTATTTCTGAAAGATGACGTGTTTTTGAGTACAGGATTGCCATCAATGACAAAGGGGGAGATTGTTGAATAAATTATTGTCTTTGATGTCAAAGGTAAGTAAGTATTCAAATATAAATGTGACTTTAATGAATACAAAAGTGGAAAAGTTAAGTGGAAGTGTCGTTTACGTAAAAGTGGAGTAAATATGAAAATGGATTAAAAAAGAAAAAAGTGAAAGTGCACATGGTATTTGCACATGGATTTAAAAATCGTGGTGGTATTTTACCCATGGTATGTTAAAAAGTGGATTAAAAATAAAAAAGGGGGAAAATTAATTATTATTTAAGAAAAGTAGTGACTTTTCAATTGAACATAACTTTTCATGTAAAGCTTATGGTAAAGTATAAATGGATAAAAGTTGTGAATTTTCAAATGAGCATGACTTTTCTTGTAAAAGTTATGGTAAAGTATAAATGAGAAGAGGGTTATGAGAAAATATGTGTGTGTGGGTGAAAATGTAATATTATTATGAATATTATTTGAGGGGTGATGATTGAATATCATTCAAGGAGCGACAATTAAATATTAGCGAAGATCAGATCTGGTGTTCTAGCAAATAGATCTAGCATTCTAGCAAGCAAAACTTGTAAAGGTATACCGAAGGAAGAAGTAGAAGAAGAAGCAAGAAGATATGGTGAAGGTAGAGTGAAAATAAAAGGAGTGAGTGCCAAACCTATCTGGCGAAAGCAAAAGTGACGAGTGCAGAGCAGATCTGGTGAAAGTAGAAGTAGCGAACGTAGAGAAGATTTGGCGAAGACAGAAACTACAAAGGGGATTGGTGTCTCCTGTAGATCGATGCTACAAGCAATAGAGGGGATCAATGTCTCATGGTGGTCGGTGCCTACAAATAACAGAGGGGACTAATGTCTCCAATAAGCCGCTGCCTACAAACAATAGAGGGGATTGATGTCTCCTGTAGGTCAGTGCCTACAAAAAATAGTGGGGATTGGTGTCTCCAATAAGTTGTTGCCTACAAACATTTGTAACAATAGGTTGATGCCTACAAATTTATAAAAAAAAGTTTTGTGGTTTTCTCCCGAAAGGGTTTCCACGTTAAATATTGTGTCTTCTTTTTGTTACATTTATGTGATTGCTTCATTATGGTTTATGAATGTTAAAAAGAAAAATATAGCCTTATACTGATTCACCCCACCTCCTTCTTAGTATAAGTGTGTGCTTAACATCCACAATGTGAAAAAAATTAATACCGAAACATATCAGTGCACTGTATTCATTTGAACTCAAGAATGTGTTTAATACCTATTTATGCATCGATGCATTTAAATGGTTGCTACACATCGTTGCAATGCACATGTACAAATGCATCAATGCTTATAACCATAATAAGAACACCAGTGCCTTTAAGGAAAATAACAACATCCTTCCCTTCTACAATATTGTTACCATTTCCATTGTTGTTATTATTACCAAGACTTCACGATGGACAAGGATATATATGCATCGATTCTTAATCATATAATACACACCAATGTTAAAAAGTATGTACTAGTGTGTTCAAAATATATAATAATAATCATTGCTTTAAAAATATATAAAATGCATTGGTTCATATGAAATAGGGGTACACTAAGGTGCCTTTCTATTTGAAGTGCAAAAAAAACCTATGTTAGGACCTCTAATTGCCCAATATTTTATTTAAGTGAACATCCGCTAATACCTCCACTGTCAATAACATATATTTTAACGAAAGTTTTGTTTTTAAACAATTTTGCCTAATATTTTAACACTAAAAACTTATGCTAAGTAGTTTTCCTTATAGTGATTTTGCATAAACACTTCTCTATGTTCTAATTTTAGTGGAGGTTCCTAGTGAGTGCACCTACAATATTAAAGTGCATCGATGTTCTTATATATATAAATGCACCACATAGAACAATTCAAAAAGTGCCACTCCGTACTTGAATTTGCCAAAAAAATAAAAATAAAAATATAAAATAAAGAAATGGTTTTTTATTGATTATTAAACCTATAGACCCATTGTCTGTACCATATCATGCACACTGGTCTAGGATTATATATTTTATAAAATATTGCTTATGGATGCACAATGTACATGTAATAACACCACTGCATGGTTAAATGAGTCACACCACTAAAGGGTTAAAATATAAAAATAAAAAGAAAATGTGTTTGAATTTTATAAAACAACATGTTAAAAAATTACTATTTGTTGCATACAAAACATACCATTTCATTGGTACATATTTAGACAAGGAACATCATGGTAGGGTTAAATAAATTTCCATTTTTGGTTAAAAAGTTCATTAAAATAATAATATATAATAATATACAGTGCTATAAAACTTATAAATAGATTGGTGTGAAACCCTATAATGCGAACCACAATAGTGTTCAAATAGTTTAAAAAGAGTGTTTGATGATGTAGCATATACATATAAGTGCATTGGAGCGTCGATATACAAAATGCAAGGATAAAAAAAAACTTAATTGACTTATCATTTTTACTTTCCTCAAGTACTTCATACACCTTCAAACATCAATGCTCTCAATCCTCCTATGAGCACCCTACTGTCTTGTGCTTTCAAATTGTTGGAATTTGTGGGCAATTTTCATGCACCACTAATTGGAGTTTGTTTCTCAATTTTTGAAAAATCACTTACATTTTAATTTTTGATTTCCATGGCAGACATGCCTCTGTGGTAGAGATGACACTACATAATTTATTTCCTATATCTTAATGTACATTTTTACTATTTTTTTAATTTTTTTTGTTGCAAATTTTCATTTTTTTTTTCAATTTTTTTAAAAAACATTGCCACCACTGTGGCCTTGTATTTCTTCACGCATTGTGGGATGAAATGTTTACAAGTCACACCACCTCCAATGTTTTATTGCATTATAAGTACATTGATCATTTAAATATGATTGGCACATGAATTTACTACGCTACATAATGTGGTAAGGAATGTTATGGAGCACCATTAAGAAACACACAACATCCATGTACGCACACTGCAAATTGTTGGTAGCTATACTTTATGATGACAGTGCCGAAATGAACGACTCATCACACCATCACTCACAATGATGACAATATCGTATTTATGTGCCGATTAGAACTAGTAGCACCATGTAGTGTTGCTATGTATTAATACACAAGCACTGATGTTGGTGACTAGGTGCACTAGTTTTTAAATGTACCACTGCATTAATTATGTGTTTATTGATGACTAAGTGCTCCAGATATGATGCTAAAATACATCATTAGTGCACTGCATTGACTAGGCATGTGCTTTTCTCTCATGGTGCGTTAGTGTGGTCTATAAAGCATTGTTCTATGATGCATTTATTCATATCAACACATTGATGTTGATGTGGATATATATAACATTGTAAATGTAAAATTTAAAAATTTGGAAGTGAAGCAATGCATACAAATTTTTAAGCAAAATAGAAAGAACTTTAATGGCACACACAATACACAAAATTTTACCTTGGAAACTCTTAACCGGGAAAACCAACCCAACTTAGAGTTATACCTCTATCTTCTCCATCATATTAACTTAATCATTCACAATATAACATTTAGGTATTTTGCAACAATATTCAAAAATCTAATTCACTAACCCAAGTTATTTTAGACCCTAATCCCTTAATCGGGATTAGATTACAATGGAATGAAAAAACAAAAAAGAAAAACAACAACCCCCAAAAATTCTAATGCTCCTAGATGATTGCATAGCCCACATGCTATAACTATTGCCTCATGCATGAATGCACAACCTACATGCAAAGAATATAACACTTCTCCAACACAAACATTGAATTTTAAATGCGTAGGTGTATACTAGATGATGCGTGTAAAATATAGACACACCAGCTGTAGTGCATGTCTATAAAATGAGTGCATTGGTGTGTTTACACATTTTTAAAGTACCAAATTTAAAATTCAACATTGAATGAATATTACAAATAGTAATTTAGTATATATTGTTTATTTTGTAGCTATATTTTTAAAAGGAGGTTTGTACATGGATCATGGATGACGATAATAGTAGCATGTTGACACGTATAACTTCATGCATGTTTGGGTGACTTGGAATAGGGAGTGGGATCTTTTTCCTCATCCTATTACTGCTTAGACTTGCATGCTTTTGAAGGGTGTTTCCCTCCTCAAGTTTTATGAGGAGTCTAACTCCTTTAAGGGTCACAAAAAGTTATTTTCTGAGTTGATTCTTTGATGGTATCGTGGAAAACATGCCTTAAGGGTTGATCCCAATTTGTGGAACCAACTCACGAAGGAAAAATTTTATTTCATCATTGGGTTATCAAGGAGGGTGGAGGATTTTCCCCATTTCCCTAATCTGTCACATGGTGTTGCAGGAGAGAGCCAACTTGCATATGTGCAGAAATGATAATGTGGACACTCTTGATCCTAATGACTTCCAAGCTACTAAGGGTAAGTTGCAGTTACATTCTTTTGGAGCCAAGGAGGTTAGATTCTTGCTCCTTTTCATTATGGTATTGACACACCATGCAATTGATGGGAAATGCATTGGTTTCTTTATGATGTATTATATACACATTTTTTTTCATCATCCCATATTGATCAAGGTTTTTTCTTGTTCTTCAGTGATATTTTTTTATTACTTCGAATCAATGTGGTAACATGTTGGAGGGGAGACATCTCTTCCCCTTTGATTCACACCTTTTTTGTTTATTTTTTGAGAAGTTTCTAGTGACTTAGTCCTCATTTGAATACCATACTCCGAAGAAAATGATTGATGTATGTATGCACATGTAGGAGTAGGTGTTGCCCAAGAGGGGCCACTTAGAGTTCCCATGTAGGGTGGTGGGTGAAAATGACATTATTATGTTAGGTAGTGAGGATGGTCATGTGTTAAACCTTGTATAATATACATATGCAAGGATGGATTGGCTGTGGTGTTAGAATATCCATTATACTCCAAACGAGGCACTGCACCAAATAGGTATTGTGATATTTTGATTATTCTAATTGCATAATTCTTTATCATATTTGATGCACAAGTTATTGATTATAAGATTTTGATCATATTTTCTAATTGTTGTGTACTATTTTACAGATGTTGGCTCATATGTTTCTGAAGGGCCTCCTCTGTAGCCTAATGCAGGGATGGTTGAGGCTGATGAGTTGCCTTGAAAGCATAATCCTGACATGTACTATTGATCATATATTTGATTTCATCACCAAGTGACACATCACTTAATTACTTTGATGTCTGGCTTAGGAGTCCAACCAATTCACCCTCCAATGTTTGTGTAGGATCCTAAGTTTGCAGGAATCTATGAGAACCTTCTTTGTGATATGAAATTATTGATGCACTATATTGTCGATATCCTACTCCTAGTCCAAAGGGTGAGGGTTGAGGAGCAACAAGCTGTGAGATGTGCTCATCCATGTTATTCATTTTCTATGTCCTCAAATGACAAGACGTTTGAAGATGCTCCTCCTCTACCTCCCCATTTTTCTTTGCCTCCACCTATGTGATGGGCCTCTACATTCTAAACCATGAGGCCCATCCATGACCTTTTTTGACCTCCTCTCGTACTTAACAAACTCACTTTTTGACCACAACCAATATAAAAGTATGGTTTTTGAAATTAAATGGTGAATGAATTGAGATTGATTAATTAGAAGACTTGTGTTTGATTATTTATTCTTGATTTCATGATGAATGTGCATTTGCAAGAATAACTCTAGTAGGTCAAACCACCTGAGGATTTATGCTCCAGAGCACTTGAGGGAAAAGAGGGATTTTGTCCCCTCATCTTCTTCCAGAAGCTGACAAGCCTTTAAAGATACTCTATCTAACTCACTCATGTGAATTGTTAATCCAAGGAATGCAATTTGTCAAGGGAGTTGGTTCCTAGAACCAAGGACCTTGATTTTAGGGATATGGGGAGCATATCCCTTCAATCAAGTAGTGATTGAAGGGTCGAGCTGATACTAGTTCCTAGTATAAGAAGAACTTAGGGATGAGGCTTCTGTTAGTTAGTTAATTTTGTTATTAATTCACAGGCTATTTGTTGATATGTTTTTCCTACTACCCAGGAATGTTGTGTTTCCATGAGTGTCCCCACTTTTGAACTTTTTAGGAGTGCGGGGGAAGGATGGTAACACCCTTGTCAAAATCCCGCACCCCCGCATCCACGCTCGAATATTTCCTAAGTCTACCATGTGGAGTGCGAGGAAAAAACCCGACATAATTCACTCACATACTTGCAACCCACATTTTCGTGGCCCTCAAAATGACCTACCATCCACAAACAACCCATAAACCAAAATTTCCATGGGCTCTCACTCCCCTATCCCTGTGAACCCACAAACTCATGTAGTCGCATTCCCACATCCCTATATTTATGTAACTCGCAAAACATCCCAAAAAATTTCACCTCTACAAATCTACATACCCACAGGCCCACATCATGTGCCACATCACACTCCCTATGCCCCCATCTGCCAACCATGTAATCATAAACTTATATTCGATGTAAGAGTTGATTGGTTTTCCTGAGGAAATCTCTGCATGCCCTCCCACACATTCCATCTGATCATCGTGTATGTTAATAAAAATTACTATTTAATAAGCTGCATGCGTCGAGGGTATGAAGGGACAAGATGGAATAATGAATGGACCATTGAATGGTGATTAAGGGGTACATGTCAATTAGAAAATAAAATATTATATGCGTTATATTCACACTTACTCAAGTGCATTGAAAGAGGAAAAATACGGCGAACAAGAGAAAGAAAGAAACTTTCTGCGGAGACACTGTGAATTCACTGGCCTGGGATTGTAGGGATTTTCAATGTTCCATAGCTTATAAGTAGTATTCCGATCATTCTCAGGAATACAAGCATAAGAAGAAATCCTAGACGTTAGTATTAGTAAAAGTTGTGTGCATGCCAAAGGAATTTGATTTCAAAGTACTAGTCACCTGGTGTGCTAAGAGGTTCAAATCCAAGCATCGACTCATTCCAGTCAAGGAAAGTGGAAGAAATCCTATCCCTCTAACTTTGAACACCTAAGAAGGATGTTGTGCCTACCTATGCCAAACAAATTCCTAAAACTTCCAGAGGTAGACTCCTTTTTGGATTCCTATGGTGATGGGATGACCCTGCTCAAGGAATTTTTGATCCATCCCACAACTGCACCTTTGAACCTTTACATAATTGAAACATGTTTGCTAGTGCAATCATTCAAGGAATTCACCTGTATTTTTTCATGACTTGTGGGTCAATATTTGACAACTTTTGTTCCCAGGTATGCCATGTATGTCCTCTATTACTATGTGAATATGGACGCCCTTTTTGATTTTGTATAAGTGATCTCAAATGAGATTTCCTATTTAATTGTCTAATTTTATTCAATCCAAGAGGTTCTACATGACCTATTATTCGGTTTTGGCTCTGGCATACTGTAACACATTCAAGGGCATGCCCCCAAGGGGTGATGTCAATTTTGAGGAAGACCTAGTTCAATGATGGTATTCCATTCCTTGGAAACACAAGGCCCCTTTTTGTTCTACCAAATCTAAGAGTCCTTCGTCAAGGAATGTAGGAGTATGATCATAGTAACCAAGATTTCCTAGGTCATAAAGGCAACTTTGGAATCCATTAAAGGGAAATGAGTCTATCTATTTGAGAAACAATTTACATACATAAGGCTCTTTGGTTTTGAGGGGAAACCATTGCTTCTTCCCCGTTTCATGTGCAACCAATTTATGGCGTATGAGAATTGTAGGAAATACACAATGGGGTCCCTGTTCTTTGACAAAAAAATAAAGCGACAATTTATCCCCATGCCATTCAAAATCATCAAGATTATCATTGACAACTCATTGAGCCTCGTCAAAATGGATATATTCGTCAAGTCCTTCGATATGAAAGAAGACGAGGCCATTATCGACTTTGACCCAGATGGAATTTTTGTGGCCCACATGCTCGCCATTAGTTTCCCCGCAATATTTAATAGGGTCCAAGAAATTTCGGAAGGGGCGAGGACAATGAAGACTCCCTTGTCAAAGGCAGGGTGGCAAACGTCTCAGACAAAATTTCGCTCAAGAGGAAGAAACAACCAGTTCAAAAAGATTCACATACTAGGGTGAGTTCAAACGTGGGTATGTTAGAAATAGATCCTTTGGAAGGAGAAAAACAGGCATCTCACAAATAGAGGGGTCATCTAAGAGCTAACACCAAGGGTGGTGCAATGCATCACCCCCACAAATATCCCTCTTCGGGCCATAAGAGTCAGGAAAGTAATGCATACAATAAGGAAAATAAGGAGGGATGCGTAAGGGATGGAGATGGTTGAGACCCCTCTTATTACCAATTGGAGGCCACTCATACCAGTCCCCCTATGCACAAAATAAAAAGAAACTTGGAGGGAGGAGCTCTTGTAGACCCCGATGGTTTGGAATTGAATGCGACCAACATGGAAATTGATGAAGCTAATGACACACCCTCATGGGTTGTAATGCAGTTAGATGAAAGCAAATTAATAAAAAAGCTGTTAGCTAGAGAAGGGCCAATTGTTTTTGAAGAAAAATCCATCACGCTTCACCATGCTAGGTATGATAGACAATCCAAGAAGCTCTACATTGAGAGAGTCAACATGACGGATAAAAAGGTGGTAGAGAAATGGAGCTTTGAAGTTGAAATAAAATGTTTGAAACCTTCAGGAGTCCTCAAATTCCATTAGGATATAGAGGAAGCTCTGGCTCACTCACTAATGGAGTGTAACACCTATGTTTCCCCCATATTGTAAATATTATTATTATTGTTATTGTGAAAAAGACTATAGACAGATCTGTCATGTGAATGTTAGACAAGCAATGAACCTTGCTATAGAAGGTAATGTGTATATATTCTGTTAATTAATAAAAAAAAGGGGAAATTGTGGCATGACTGCTGAAAGAGGGTTGCAAATGTAGATATTGATGCATGAGAGGGGATGTTAAGGGGAACCAATAATGGTTGTGATGACCCCTGCGAGGCTGATACTCTATTGGATATAAATTGCTCAGACCCAGAACAATCTTCTAACCCAAAACATTTAATTACCAATCAAGTTGGTAGTTGGGAAGTCTTCCTCAAGAGTCAATGAGGAGATGGGCAGAGTACCCATATGGAAACTTCCTGATTTGACCCATGAAACATTGTTGGGGAAGGTAAGAAAAGAACAGAAAATCATGGGCAGAGGGAAAAAGAATAAGAAGAAGGATACACAAATGGGTTTGAGGACCATTCAGAGAGAAGAAGAGTGTGCGAGGCTCTCTAGTTCTGAAGAGAACTGAGAATTAAGTTGTTCTGGTTACATGAATGATTGGATTTGTTTTTCTAATCAAGATGATAAATTGAGATGTAGGGATTGAGTGAATAATATTAGTAGGCTCCCTTGCTTTGTAGATAGAAAACTGGACTGCCATCTTCCTGTGGGAAAAGGAGAGTAGCCTTTGTCCCTTGTTGTTACTAAGATCAAGAGAATCCCTCTCGCGGAATCATGATCTAGCTAGGGGGAGGCAAGTGGAGGAATACTCCAAGAGCAACTGTGCTTATGGTTGGGTGGAAAAGGGAACCCGTTTCAACAACTGTCAACTAATTTCCAAGTTTAAGATAAGTGTGGTTATGAGTTTATATTGTATTGACTGGTTTTGTTATAAAATGAGTTTTCTTGAGATAAATGATGACATAATTTGTTTATCTTGTTGAATAGTAAAAATGGTAACTTTCATGGCCTTGTGGTTTGGAAAATTTGAAGTAGAATTGGAATATCACGTTCTGTTAATGGATTTATTTTTAATCATGTTTAGCAAAGGAGGAATGTTAGTAATGGCTTTTAAAATGAATTTGGGGCAAACAACGAGTGACCCATGTCTAAATATATATATGTGCTAATCCTCCAAAAAAATGTTGAAGGATAAAATCCACGAATACAGAGTTGGGACAGACTCTACAGGACTGTTCTGAACTCGTCCATCCCTCAAAATCCCTTTTCCTGCTATAGATTTCAATCCATGTAGATGAAAGACGCTTCCTTCAAACTTTTTTCTTTTTTAGGTGACCTTAGGCTCAAGTCCACCGACTCAACCAAATCTCGGTTAATATTTAAGAGTGTAGCCTTTAGGGGCTTGTTAAAGCCCCATATGACTAGGACCCTGGAATCCTTCACTACGCTAAACAGGAGCTAAGCCTTCTAGGCTTCGGGACTTCGGAGGTCCAGGACTTCAGGATGTTTAAACTTCACAACACTCTAATTCTGCCGAAGGAAACCTATTGATACAGTTACCAGATGGTTTGACTGACAACTTGTGGACTCTTATCTGTTACCGTGGGATCTGCCTGGTCATTAACCCTTGACCAAATTTTTGGCCATGAAGCAATGGGAGCCGTAGATCAAAGGACCTTCAAGATCTTCCCTAACCGTTGGATATATGCTACGGTTAATTCGACGTTGACCTACTTCGGGGGTAAAAAGGTGTTAAATGGTCAGAACTCTCAAATGTAAAAGTCACAAAGTGATGCAAGCCGTAGATCTAAGGACCCTTCGATTCCTTCTCAACCATTAGATGTAGTATAGTGGAAGGATAGAGTAAGCAGTACTACTACCGACAACAAGCAGTCATCCCTCCCTTATGACCTCTTCGACAAGTAACCTTCGGGGAAATCAAAGGGTTAAGAACGAGAAAGGTCACAAACTCAAGAAGTCCCAAAGTGGCGAAATCCCACCAATCATCAGATCGAGGGGAGGAATTCAGGAGCGATGTGGACCGTTGATCTAAGGATCCATTGGGAAACTTCTCATTCGTTCGATCAACTAGAGAGAGGACAATGTGAGTACTCCTACGAGGTATTAGTCCAGGAAATATAAGGTTCGAGTGGTGAAACCATCACAAAGGCCAAAGGCAGAAGAATATAGGGCAAGGAAGTCCGATACTTTGAGACTCTGGGGATACGAGAGATTTGAGGATATAGAGGGTGTGGTAAACTCTAAAGCGTCGAAGTTCACTTATTGTAGTGTCCAACTTTTATTGGACGGGCCCGTATATGCCATTGTGATGTGGCATGCCTAGATAGTTCGACGTGGCGTCATTGGATTGGCCGCGAATTAGGTGTGGGACACCCCCCTTGTCAAGTCTAAAACATGTGTCAAGTATTGATAAATCTCAACCGTTAGATCTAAGGGTGGATAGAAATCGACCATGGATGTTGGAATGGTAAGAAACTTTGGGTCTCTCAGGAAGTTTTAGACCTTTACAAGAATGACAAAGGGCCAAAGGCCTGATATTTGCAAAGATCGGGAAATACTCCGTGCAACCAGTAGCTACATCATCATTAGGGTGTGTCGACCCAGGTCACAACCATGCCATTGTATATGGTATGAGAGAGGTGAAGCTACATGGATGCCACATGGAAAAGGGTATGGCCATTAGCCAATGACGCCCTTAAAACTTTGGAAGGCTATAACTTCCAAACTAGAACTTGATTTTGGGCAAGGTTTTAGTCGATGAAAAACTCTTGGTGAGAAAAAGGTGATGGCGTCTTTAACCAAGGAATCCAAAGAATTGTAAGAAAGTGGAAAATTTATACCCCCATCCCTTAAAAGGCTACTTAGGGGGTCGGTGTATGACAAAGTAGCATCAAAGTAAGCAACAACACTTGGCCTACTTGGGCTCATGAAAGAGTGGAATAAATGATAATAGAAAATGTTTAAGGGGAAGGGCACCTTACCCTACCCATCTGTAAAATCCTATTTAATCTTTACTACTGAAAAGAGTGAGACTCCTTCCATTTCTACATGTTTTAAATCTGAGTTGCATATTGTTGATTGTGGAATAATGAAGCTAATTTTAACTTACAAAAATTATCTTTGTTGTTGATCCAAAATGGATCCAGGAAGGCCTAAAAATCAAAGTTCTCGGAATCAGACCAAAACAACGCCATTGTGTTAGTCTCGTCGCGCTAATTCTGGCCATATAATTTTTTTCACAAATAGACACCATATGCAAAAGTTATCGCGTTCTGACCGATTTCCCAAATAGGAAAAAAAGTCAACTGGTCAAAGTTAATAGTCCGTACTGTTGATGTTAGCAGTACGTCAGTAGGACAAGTGGAAGACGATTTCACCATGACATCAACATTACCAGGACATGCCACGTGGCAGTCATTTTTGGCATTTTTGGGGCTGATTTGGACCAATAAAAATTGGACATGTGGCACTGTACGAACATGACACATGGTAGTCCGTACGTGACGTGGCACCAATGGAAGAATGACACATGGATGGTACGGAAGTGACATGGAAGGTATGACGATGAAGTGGCATCATTCGATTGTGACATGTGGAAGGTACAAAGGTGACGTGGAAGGTACTATGGTGATGTGGCAGTGCTGACTGGGTAGTTGATTGTGTGGTGACTGGACCGATGTGTTAGCAGTACGAACCAATCACAGGGTGATACGTGGCCCAATCACAGGGTTCCATGTGGCACCCTAGATTTGGCCAAGGTTGGCTGGGTAAAAAATTTTGTTTGGCCTCCGGAGGATTCGAACCCCCGACCTCTGGGCTGGGCAACGACTTAATAACCAAGGGTTAACCAACTGCGCTACAAGTGGGACTTGTTAGTGATATGGCAGAAAAGTCATTTGAATTAGCATGTGGAGGATTTAGGGATAAGCCCCAGTTGATGGGGGGCAACCTCGACCGACCAAGGGATAAAAAACAGGGCTTATACCACATATGGAGCGCATGGAGCTTAAGGGCTTGGCCACATGGGCCAAAGCCACAAGACCGGGAGCCTATACCGGAGGGGCCAGCGCGCCAGTACTAGCCCGAGGACACATGGCCATGTCCCATGTGACCAGGGGCTTGGAGAAAAGGGGCTGTGCCATATATTTGTCAATTTTTGGGTTTTTTAACCTTATTGTATAATTTTTAGGATTATTTCAACTGTTTTTAATAGATTTTGGCAATTTTTGGGAGATCTAGAGCCTGATTTGAGGCTAGATCTTGGGAGGAAGTTGGAATATTGATGCCCACTTAAAATCTATATAAATCGGGGGTTCTTGGAATCCTTAGAGAGGTTCAGAATAGGAGAAATGTTGTAGAATTATGAAGCCAAATCCATTTTTATGCAGTGAAGCCATTGAATAGGGGAACTTTGTGGGCCAATTCTGGGAGATACACTCAACCGTTTTTAGTTCCGTTAGTTGTGTTGAGTTCTTGAGGTCGAGTATAACACAAATAGACAAGTTTGTAATCCATTTGACACTTTTCTGATGTAATTTTGAAACATTTAAGATAAATAAGAAAGCCTCACCCACTGAGACAAAGGCCCAAAGATGTAGGCAATCTTTCCGAACTCCGTTAACAACTTTGCTGTCATGGTTTGCTGATTCTTTGTGCTTACTTTCAGATATGAATTTCTTATTATAGCTTCTATGATATCTCATTAATTTATGATTCTTTCATCACTTCCTAATTGGTTAATGAACTCATGCTTTAAAACTTAACCAAGTCATTAAAAGATAATTTCAGATCAAGTGGTATCAGAGCAGGTTGACGGTTGGTTGTTTGAGTTTGCATGATTACCACATAAAATTTTAGGTGTTGAATACGAGATCTAAGTCTCAAAAGGGAGAAGGAAAAATTGTAGATCTCATTCCCAAGGTTGAACGAGAATTATGAAGGAAGAGCATGGCATATAGAGAGGAACGTTCTGAAGAAAATAAAGATTTTTGAAAGACTTTCTTTTCCATGTCACAGATGGTGAAGGTGTTATATGATGATTAACTAGAATGGAAGAAACCTAATCATAGTGAACCATCAACACAAAAAAGTGAAGGTGGAGGAGACACTACTAACACTCCTCCTGATTCTCCTTCTTCTCCATCAACTTCTTCTTCTTCAAGTACAAGTTCAAAATCCACCACAAGAAAACATTCCCATAAACATAAACATAATATGCGTTTACTTAAGCTTGATGTGAAATTTGAATTACCCATATATGACAGTGAATTCAATGCAAAGAGGCTTGATAACTAGGTCAGATAGATGGAAGTTTATTGTAGTGTGCAACAAATCAAGGATGAGGCAACTCAAATCAAATTGGCATCTCTTCGACTTGCAAGCACAACACTCATCTGGTGGCAAAGCAAGTTGCAAAATGGCACACAACAAGTGGGTAATGTATTTTCATCATGGAAAGATTTTGTTTTTTCACTTAGATTTTTTTTTTATCCTTTGGGTTATAAAGAGAAGGCTTTAATTGAATGGCAAGGTCTTAAACTAAAAAAGGGACAAACAGTGCAAGAATACACAGATGAATTTTGTAAGATGGCATTAATGTTAAACAGTGCATTACATACCCAAGAAACTCTTATGAAGTATATATGAGGTTTACCTGCACATATTCGTAATACTATATTTATGTTTGGACCTACTAATCTTGATGAGGTTTCTGTTCAAGCAACATACATTGAGGCAGAGAAAACAAGAGTTGGTGTATCAGGGGAATCATCTTTGAGGAAAGAGGACAAAATGAAGGGGAATGGAAAGAAAGGAAATTCAACGACAAGAAGGGAAGAGAAGATCTCTTGTAAGCATTGCAAGAAAGAAGGGCATGATGATGACCATTGCTGACAATTGCATCCTAAGAAGAGACCAAAGTGGTTCAAAGGGAGGAAAGGGAGGAAAATTGATGCAACAACAACACGACCAACAAACTTGGGATATGATTCAGGTGATGAGACTAAGATCACAACAATTGGTTTGACAGGTAAAATTGGTGATGGATATGATTCTAGATGCAAATTGTTTCACATAAGGGTGATCATGAAACAAACTAATATCGATACATTGATAGATAATGGATCTCAATCTAACTTGATTTCAGAGGAAGTGGTTAAACAATTGGGATTAAACACTAAGATGCATCATAAACCTCACTCACTTAAATGGATAAGCAATAATCATAAATTGCACATAACAAAGCAATGCACTTTAAAGTTTGCAATTTCATCAAAGTTTGTGGATGAGGTAACGTGTGATGTGGTGCCACTCAATGAATGTGGAATGGTCTTAGGCAGTCCTTATTTGTATGATCGCAAAGCAATCTTCTACAGGAACATAATCAATATCACTTAACTAAAGAAGGCAATGAATAAGTTGTACATGCTCATCACTTAAAAGCAAATCAATCTCTTCAAACAATGGAACAATTAAGGAAGGCAACTTATGAAAGAAACACACCTATAATTGTGCCAAATCAAGCAATTGATCTTAAGCATGAACATGAGATGGCTGTAGAATGGAATTTCAATCATACTTTGCTTCAAGATAAGCTAATTTCGTGGAAGTAATTCAAACATATTATCTCATTTGTAGTCATATTTCTGATGTTATCACTGTTAATGTTTTCAACATGGATGGTAGTGGCTTCAGTAAGATGTGAAAGAGTACAAGTGGCTAACAATATGTTGTCAGTTGTCATCGTTGTTTTGCAATTGATATTGATGAGACAGGTGAACAGGACAAATTTTAAAGACAAAGAACAAGTGGGGTGGCCTATCCCGCACTTGATGACTGGTTAATACCCTTTTGGAGGACCAAAAGGTCTTAGTGGGGAGGCATGATCCAAAATGGATCCAGGAAGGCATAAAAATCAAATTTCTCAGAATCGAACGAAACCAACGCCATTGCGTCCATCTTGTCACGCTGATTCTGTCCATATAATTTTTTTTTCAAAGAGACACCGTATGCAAAATTTATTGCGTTCTGACCGATTTCCCAAAAGACAAAAAAAGTCAACTAGTCAAAGTCAACAATTCGTACTGCTGATGTCAACAGTACGTTAGCAGGATAGGGGGCATATAATATTAGCATGACATTAGAAAAACTCATGGCAACACCAGGACGTGCCACGTGGTAGTCATTTTTGGCATTTTTTGGGGATCATTTGGACCAATAAAAATTAGACACGTGGCACTGTACGAACATGACACATGGCAGTCCGTATGTGACATGGAAACATGACACGTGACCGATACGAAAATAATGTTGTAGGTAGGGAAATGATGTGGCATCATCCAATTGTGACATGTGGTAAGTACGATGGTGATGTGGCAGGTACGACAATGACATGGCAGTGCTGACTGGGCAATTGACTGTGTGGTGACTGGACCTATGTGTTAGCAGCATGAACTAATCACAGGGTGACACATGGACCAATAACAGGGAGCCATGTGGCACCATGGATTTAGCCAAGGTTTGTTGGGTAAACAAGTTTGTTCCGCCTCCGGAGGATTCAAACCCCCGACCTCCGGGCTAGGCAACAACTTAGCAACCAAGGGTTAACCAACTGCGCTACAAGTGGGACTTGTTAGTGATATGGTGAAAAAGTCATTTGAATTAGAATGTGGTAGATTTTAGGATAAGCCCTGGTTGGCGGGGGCCAACCCCAACCGACCAGGGGCTAAAAACTTGGGCTTATACAACATGTGGAGCACGTGGAGCTTAAGGGCTTGGCCACATGGGCCAAATCCACAAGACCAAGAGCCTATACTGGAGGGGCCAATGCGCTAGTACTAGCCCGAGGACACATGGCCATGTCCCATGGGAAAAAGGGCTCGGAGAAAAGGGGCTGCACCCTATTTTCGTCCATTTTTGGGTTTTTTAGCCTTATTGTATAATTTTGAGGATTATTTCAGCTGTTTTTAATGGATTTTGGTCATTGTTGGGAGATCTGGAGCCCGATTTGAGGCTAGATATTGGGAGGAAGTTGGGAGGTTGATGCCCAATTCAAATATATATAAACTAGGGGTTCTTGGAAGCCTTATAGAGGTTCAAAATAGGAGAAATGTTGTAGAATTGTGAAGCCAAAGCCATTTTTATGCAGGGAAGCCATTGAGGAGGGGAACTTTGTGGGCCAATTCTAGGAGCTACGCTCAACCGTTTTCAGTGCCGTCAATTGTGTTGGATTCTTGAGGTCAAGAAGAACACATATAGACCATTTTTTAATCCATCTGACACTTTTATGATGTACTTTTTAAGCATTGAATAGAAATAAGAAAGCCTCACCCACTGAGACAAAGGCCCAGAGACGTAGGCAATATTGCAGAACTCCGTTAAAAACTTTGCTGTCATGGTTTTCTGATTCTTTGTGCTTGATTTCATATCTACATTTCTTATTATGGCTACTATGATATCTCATTAATTTATGCTTCTTTCATCACTTCCTAATTGGTTAATGAACTCATGCTTTAAAACTTAACCAAGTCATTAAAAGATCATTTCAGATCAGTTGTTCATAAAATTGTGGATAGATGACTAACATAAAATGTTGTTATCAACACTCAAACAGTCAGTGGACAACAAGGAAAACTACAATGCAAAGAATGGTTACACACCATGATTTGGGAGAAAGCTCCCATAAAAAAGAAGAAGAATCTAATGAAAGGAGAGTGGTGGAAACCCCTCCAGACTTAGCTGAAACGATAAGAAGCCTTATGGAAGAATTACAAAGTTGTAAGGGAGACAATGAAAGGATGATAAAAGAATAGGAGAAACAAAAAGAAATTAATGCAGTCCTATTGCAAAGCCTATCAGACATACAGAGGCAACTACAACATCGACCAATGGTGTAACAACCCTGGTTAAATAGATGCTTAGGGATTATTAAGTAAAATTAATTAGATAATATATTGTCCTAATATGGTTTTAGTTAAACAATGATTTGTATTATTAGTATTAATAATATTAATTAATTAATTATTAATTAATTCATTGTTTATAACTTTTGATTGATAAATTAATTAATTGATTGATTACATATCACTTTCAATGACATGGGTAATAAATTAAGGGGCTTAATAACCTTTATTTAATCCTTTTTAAACTTACGTATGGCAGGAGGGGACAAGGTAATAAAGGAGGGGATAAGATAATAAAGGAGGGGATAAGGTAATTAATGGAGGGGAGGAGAGTCGGTGAAGGGGGAGATATGACGGGGAAGAGTCCTACGAGAGAGGGGATGATTAGGAGAATTTGGGGGGAGGAAGAAGGAGGGGAGAGGAGAAGACTGTAGTTTTGGTTTGGATATTTTCTGGTTTTTGTTGTTGGGTTCTAGAGTTTTGGTGAACCATTGCAGGGGGCACCGGGTTACTGGGGGTTTTGGGCACGGGGGCCAGTATTCCTTACGGTATCCTAGAGCTCGAGAGCCAGACAAGTTGCTCCTAGCTGGCTGGGTGGTTAGTCATTTTGGGCAGGGTTTGGTCAAGCAACAGGCTGGGCAAGGCAGCAGAGAGGACAACCACATCAGCGAGAGTTAGCATCAGAAAGAGGTATTTTATTTATGAATTTGCTGAGTTATGCGATGATTATGTAAGTTATTTTCATGCTGTAAATAAAATTTAAATTATGCTGAATATTATATGCTTATATGATGGTTAATGAATTACTTATGCAATGAGAAAGGAATTTCATGTTTAATTGTATGAATTTTTGGGTTTAATTAAGTTAGGTCTCTACACATGGTATCAGAGCCCTGGTTCAAATCTGGAGCCAAGGGCCTACCCACCTACCCAATTTAGAAATGGAACTGTACCCACCCAGAAATTAAACAACCTTAATTAATCTGTAAAGGGTATATATATTTATAGATATATTGAAAGCAACCTAGGGCCCTGAAACCCTTAATTAGATATAAATCTGGGCCAAGCTCCAGCTCCACCTAGCATGCAAGCCAAAAACACATTTTCTTTGTTAGTTACACAGATCTATATATAAACAATATGCCCATAATATTCTACACAGTGGAAGTATTAAGTGAATTTTAACACTTGCTTCAATTAAACAAACAAAGAGTTGTGTTGTGTTACTTCTAATGTTATTTTKCTTTCATTATGYTGATYTKCACTYTSAAACCCTRTAGACTATAGMTGCATCRYACATGYARTACTTTTATTGTGTTGAATATAGCATAAGAAGCATACTTWMRAAAAAWRAAARAAAWAAACTAAACADAAAAGTTTCTAATCACYTTCTCCTRCAAAMTAGTTGAAAAGTCATTTAKATATTAGTTGGGTTGGTTGAGAGAGACCAAGAGTACCAATTTTCTCATTCATATGGAAAAGGAGGTCAGAGTTCTTAGCAGTTAGAATTGGGCATGCAAATAATGCTTCCTCTCCCATAATCCCGAATATTCCAGGGTAGACTACTTAAGCCATTTTTAAAACAACAGAAAATATTAAGCTTCATAATACAAGGGTATTGCTATACAATGTCACTAAACTGTAATAAGAACTAAATATGGACATTTTCATCAGACTTTACTCAAACACCATATCTATTTAATGCTAGTTCTATTTAGTCAACATATTACCCAGCCAATTGCTATATCAATCCTAGACCCCAATACAAAGACCCCCCCACTAGTTATTGTGTATGCCTTGGATTATAAAAAAAAAATATGAAACATGCTCTTTGTGGTAACTACATGAGCTGCGGCAGCAAGCAAACCCAGATGCATATTTTGGCTAGAAAGCACTGAAGAAGGAATGACACATTGTTGCCGTGTAGCTCTTCGTATTCCTAACCTTAACTCTCCATTTTCATCCCTGTTCATGGCAACAGAATCAGACCTTTATATGCACACGACAAATGCACTTTACACAACAATGTTCAAATACAGTAAATATTTCATTGAGCAATACTTGCAAATTCCTCAAGACATTTGCAAACCTCAAAAAAAGAGAATGACATCTCCAGACACAAGCCTTTTGTGACTAACAAAAACACTCCATCCAGTAATCAACAAATGTCGGCGTGGCTAACCTGCAAATTAATTGCAAATGGACCACTGTACTTAGACTGATAGCTTATGACGACCATGTCGATGATCATGGTATAGTATTTCATATCACTTCATATTTTAAAAAGGTCAAATCCAAAATGACATGCAAAACAAAATTCAAAATCGGCATGCATTGCAATGGCTATTACCTCTGTAAATGTGACAAAATAGCAGTGTTCAGAAATCATTGACACCAAATAACCCAAAACTAATACCATCATATAGCGGTAATTGGATGTAAAAATAACAAACCACTTCGTAGGAGACCGAGCACCAGGTCAATAATGCGCGCGCACTGCAAAAACTTTATTAATAAACCAAAACAAAAAAAAACACACGAGCCCATGCACAAGCTCCAAACCGATTCACATGGAGGACAAGCCCACGAGAGCGCTACGCATTCAGAACCAACGCCAGTGCACCTACATCAACAACACATGCCACAAAACAATGCAGATGAGCCACATATTTAATATGTTAAGTCATCATCGCGTTCTTCCAGTGCAAGATCCACAGGACAGGAGACTGTTGATAATGCCGATGCTCATGAAAGTGTTCTTCCCTCTCTTACCGAACCAGATGACAAGGACGTCACCAGTTTCCAGCCACTTCATGCCCAACAACAAAGTAGGGGCATTGTCGGCTTCGACATTGACTCATAGCACAATGACAACCTCAGAAACGGTTCTTGCAATAGCCAAGCACCTGCCGTATAACACAAAGCCCAGCGCCAAATGCCAAGATGTCGAGGAGGAGCCTACGAGGAAGCCCAAAAGGGGTCTTCAATGTGTCAAGTCGACTAAGCACTGAAGACAAGTCCACGAGCTGTCAATATAAGCACCCAACACAACACACAACCAAAACACAGTCGATACCAAGCGCCCACAAAACATAGCCGAATGCACCAACACCAAACTCAGAAGCCAGCGCAAAAGTTCCAATGACCTAGCAACGAGCCAAGAGGAGGAGATTCCACGAGGGTTTGGGTGCTCAACGCGTCTAAGATTCAAAAATATATATAATAGATTAAAAATAAAATTATTGTGCCCAATCCCACAGCTTTTGAGCCAACCAGCTACACCAACAAATAACACAAAGATCAAACACCGAAATGCACAAGCGCCGAGTCGAACAAGCCATGGCCAAGAGAGGATCCTGCAAGAGGCGTTTTATCTTGCACTAAACAAAAAAAACAAACCCAAGCACAAGCGTCGAACACCAGCGCACAAATAATTCACCAAGCAACAATACAAGCCAACGACCAACGCCAGAAACCAAACACCTGACAAATGAGGAGGAGAAGCCATGAGAGAAGGCCATGGCGGCCGACCACGTAACCAGAAACCTCGCAAGAAGAAATAATGAGGAAAAGAGGAATTAGGGTTAAGGAATATTTTAGGGTTTAGGTATGAAGAGCTGAAGGAAACGAGGGCGGCATGTGGGCTTCATGCGTGCCCACCCTTTGTTATTTTAAAAAAAAATTATTGTTTTTAAATTATTTGTTTAAATTTATTATTGTTTTATAAATAGGCACAGGACAAATTTATATATGTTTAAATTTATTATTGTTTTATAAATTTAAAAAAAAATATTGTTTTTAAATTATTTGTTTATTATTTTCTTTATAATGATAAAAAAAAAAGAATATTAATAAATAAAGTAAAAAAAAAAAATGAAATGTTTTGGAGTCTATGGGTTTTGAACACATGGCCACCCACCAAGCCCAAGCCTTGAGAAATGTTCCAACACCAATGCGCCTATGATATTACTTGTAGGTTAAATGTGTTGATCACATGTGAGGATGAGTTTGAGTTTGAGTTAAATTTTATTGATTAAATTTTGTTGGAGAGGATGAGTTTTGAACTGACGACCTATCCACCGAGTATAGAGCTTCCAACGAAGGCCGTACACCATTGCGCCATGATAGTAATGGTGGGTTAAATGTGTTGATCACATGCGAGAGAGTCAATAGTTTTCTTAGGCAGTGACACCAAGATTAGATGCTTAACCCTAACCTAGCCAATCCCCTAAAGAGAGTAACGTTTGTTTACAGACAAGTAAAAGAAACTTACGCCTAACCCTGTCTCTAGTTTAAGTAGCACCAATTTGAAACGTCCTTGAACTCATCCTGACAACTTTGGTTGGTGCAGGTTAAATCATACAGGATGGTTAGTACTCGAGGGAATCGAGGCATAGGAGCATTGTCGTAGGCACCGCCAACACCGCCAGCGCCACCACCACCATCGCCCGAACTATCTCTCATACTGCACTCGTTGGAGGCCATAAATGAGACTTTAAAAGGGCGACAACCAACCGGGACCGAAGTGGAACCCCCACCATCTGGAACGGGTAATCCAGAAGCGTCAAGGGATTCAGGGGGAGGACCTCCGCCCGAAGACATCACTCGAGAATTGCAGAAGATCAAACTTCTGGAGTTTGTCGAGGGTTGCGCCAGTGAATGCGCAGAAGCATGGTTGGAAGGCATGACAAGGTGTTTTGCCTTAAGGGACTATGCGTCCACCTCAAAGGCAAAGATAATGATTCTTCAGTTAAGAGACAACGCCTTGAACTGGTGGGGAAACCTGGAAAGACAACTGCATCTTACCCTGGACAACGTATCTCGGGAACTTTTCGAGGAGAGGTTCCGAAGGAAATATCTGCCAGCTTACTATGAGGAACAACAGGTAGGAGCGTTTCAGGCTCTAGTAAAGGGAAATAGGACCGTAGAGGAATATGAGATTAGGTTTATGGAATTGGTCAAGTTTGTTTTGTATATGGATAATGACCAATGACAGGCATAACGCTTCGTCTATGGGCTAAACCCTAAGATAAGGGCTATGGTGCAGATGTGGAAACCGTCTTCAGTAGCGGAAGCTGTGGAAAATGCGCGTTATGTGGAGGAACACATGAACTTGACTGGAGGCACGAGACCGACCTCTCCGCATCATCCTGAATTCATGGGGAAGGCCCCTAGGACATTTCCCAGGGGAGGGGGCTCAAGGCCACCTCCATATGGTTACAGAGTCACACCAAGGACAATAACCGCAGGGATTTCAATGGCAACAATTGCAGCATCTCGTTCATCACCAATGACACAGACAGGTCCACGACCATCTCAGGGAACAACTAGTAGGGCCAGGGGTTCCAGGGGAAGGAACTCATTTCAGAGATAGTCATATAACAATGCGCAGGTTCAATCTCGTGTTACCTGTTGGGGATGTGGAGGACCCCATTACCAGCGTGACTGGCCAGAGTTACAATCAGGGTTCATGCATAGAGAAGGAAAGGCCTCGATGGGAAGAGCAAGTAACAACCACCAGATTTATGCAGCGGTTAATAATCGCCAGGCCGAACATCAATCCACAGTGGTGGAGTCATTAGGTACGCTAAATCATATTAATGTTAAGATTTTATTTGATTCTGGTGCGACAGATAGTTTCATTTCACCATCTGCATTAGAAAAGAGTGGGTTGGTAGCCTACGAGCACGATGACTTTAAACAAGTCAAGATGGCTTCGGGGGAAAAACAAGCAGTAGGATCGAGCGTTGATAATTGTATAGTAGACCTGGGAGTGTGTACTACCAGGTTGAAGGTATACGTTACTGCTCTTGGGGCATATGACCTAATCATTGGAATGGATTGGTTAGAATCTCATCGAGCTTTGGTAGATTGTTTCGCAAAAAGGGTGCTTTGTGTCGACGATGAAGGAAGAGCAGTTTAGATCTAGGGTGTACGGAGAAGGGTGTCATTATGCTTTATCTCAACTATGAAAGTTAAGCGATGTTTGAGGAAAGGGTGTCGACTATATGTAGTGGAAGCAGTGAATGAAAGGAAGGGGCCCTCATTAGATTAGTACCCGGTGTTGTCAGAATTTAAGGATGTTTTTTTGAATGAGTTGCCAGGGTTACCTCCTGAGAGGGAGCTTGATTTTACTATTGAACTAAAACCTGGTGCAGAACCAATTTCCAAGACCCCGTATTAGATGACAACACCAGAACTTTGTGATTTGCAAATGCAGTTGAAGGAGTTGTTAGACTTAGGGCTAATAAGGCCGAGTGTTTCACCTTGGGGTGCACCAGTAATTTTTGTAAAGAAGAAGGATGGTTCCTTACGACTATGTATAGATTACAGGGACTTGAACCGTGCTACAGTGAAAAATAGGTACCCAATGCTACGAATAGATGACCTCTTCGATCAGATGAAAGGAACAACGGTATTCTCAAAGATCGATTTGCGATCTGGGTATCATCAGTTAAGGATTAAGGAAGGCGATATCCCAAAAATTGCCTTTCAAACTCGGTTTGGAAATTACGAGTTTGTCGTAGTACCTTTCGGATTGACCAATGCGCCAACAGTATTCATGAGCCTCATGAATGGCATATTCCGGAAGTATTTAGACCGTTTTGTACAAGTCTTTCTAGATGACATCCTCATCTATTCCAAGAACGAAAGAGAACATGAGTAACACTTATGAGTGGTGTTATCCTGCCTTAGGGAGAAAAAAATGTATGAGAAGTTGTCAAAGTGTTCCTTCTTCCAGAAAGAAATTCATTATTTAGGTCATATCATTTCCGACGAAGGAATCTCTGTGGAGCCAGAAAACGTAAAGGCCATTATGGAGTGGCCAGTGCCGAAAAATGCCCATGAGGTGAGAAGCTTCATGGGGCTAGCAGGTTATTATCAAAGATTTGTGGAAGGATTCTCTAAAATAGCGAAACCCATCACCACTTTGCAATGCAAGGGGGTCAGGTATGAATGGACAGAAGAATGTGATAGTGCATTCATTGAGCTTAAGAGGCTACTAACTAGTGCGTCAATTCTACGAGTGTCGGATATGGAAAAGGACTTCACAGTCTGCACAGATGCCTCGAAGTAAGGGTTGGGGGCTGTGCTAATGCAGGATGGAGGAGTGATAGCTTATGTGTCAAGGAAGTTGAAGAAACACGAAGAGCTATATGCGACTCATGATTTAGAGTTGGCAACTGTAATTCTAGCTCTGAAACTTTGGAGGCACTATCTTGTGGGGTGAAACTTTGAGCTCAAAACAGACCATCAAATTTTAAAACATCTCTTCACTCAAAGGGATCTGAATGCTAGGCAAAGGCGATGGAGTGAGTTTATGAGTGAGTATGATTTTGGTATTTCGTACATCAAGGGGAAGGAAAATGTGGTCGCAGATGCCTTGAGTAGGAGGCCACGTGTCTTCTCCTTGGTACCCTTAAAGGTCAATCTGAGGGAACGTGTGTTGACGCAACTTCAAGGAGACAGTTGGTATTTAAAGGTTACTTCAAACCTCCAGAGTGGGAGGCAGTTAGATCCAAAATATGAAGGATATAGTCTGGAAGCAGACAGACTATTGAGATATAGAGGAAGGATGTACATCCCTAAAAATGGGGATATTCGAAGCATCATACTGAAGGAAGCCCATAGAGCACTTTATTGTGCGCATCCGGGTGTGAAGAAGATGTACGCAGACATGAGGAAGCTCTTCTTCTAGGTAGGCATGAAGCGCGATATAGTCCATTTCGTCGGCAAGTGCCTAGAGTGTCAACAAGTGAAAGCCGACCACCATCATCCGACAGGCCTCCTACAACCACATGATGTTCCTATGTCCAAGTGGGAAGTCATCTCTATGGATTTTGTTGTGGGGTTGCCGTTCACATCTCATAGACATAATGCCATTCTTGTGATAGTTGATAAGTTAACCAAGAGTGCTCATTTTATTCCAGTTAGGGACACTTACGATGTCACTGATGTGGCACGTGTGTTTGTAAACGAGGTTATCCGTTTGCACGGGATACCTAAGAAGATCATTTCGGATAGGGAATCTAGATTCACTTCTAGGCTTTGGACAAGTTTGCAGTCAGCGTTGGGGACTCAGTTGAACTTATGCACAACTTATCATCCTGAAACAGATGGGAAAACCAAGAGAGTAAATCAAGTCATGGAAGACATGCTTAGGATGTATGTCATGGATAATCAAACGCAGTGGGAGAAGTACCTACATTTGGTAGAGTTTGCCTACAATAAAAGTTTTCATAGCTCCATCAGAATGCCACCCTACGAAGCTCTGTATGGAAGGCCATGCAGAACGCCATTGAGTTGGGAAAGATTAGAAGACCGAGTAATAGTTGGGCCAAAATTGATTGAAGAGATGGAGGAACAGGTGGTTCAGATTAGGCAGAGACTAAAGGAAGCACATGATAGACAAAAAAATCATGCGGATGCACACAGGACTGACCGAAGTTATGAAGTGGGAGACCAAGTTTTCATTCGTATCAGGCCTAATAAGAGTACCATACGGTTTGGGAAGGGGACAAAGTTGTCACCTCAATTTATAGGACCGTTCAGAATCCAAGAGAAAATTGGACCCGTTGCATATCATCTCGTACTACCACCCTACTTGCATAAAACTCATAATGTTTTTCATGTATCTGTTTTACGTCATTATGTTGCTGATGAATCACATAAACTAAATTGGAAATAATTGCAGGTATCGGACGTGGGAACCCTCATGGTAGAACCGTTACGCATATTGGACCGTAGAGTCTGACAGCTCAGGAACCGTCTGGTAGACCAAGTTAAGGTCCAGTGGGACAAGTATAGTCCAATATCTGCTACTTGGGAAGACACCAAGACACTACGACGAGACTATCCCTCACTTTTTTGACCACCTCGAGAATATGTTTCTCGAAGGTTGGGTGTATGTAACACCACCTTTTGACTTAGACAACCAGGATTACTTGAGGCTTACACTTTTATTTTCTACTCACAATGAAACTATTAAATGATACACTTAAACTTTTAAGACGTATGAACCTTTATGAATGTTTAAATGTTATTGATGATGATGGATATAATGCGATCTACTATGTGAATGTAAATTTTATGAATGTTTAAATGTTATTGATGATAATGTATATGATGCGACATATCGTGAGAATAATTTTTTTATGAATGGTTAAATGCTATTAGAATGATGTTGGATATGATGCAATCTATTTGGTAAATGATAATTTTATGAATGGGTGTCGAAATTGAATAATGGGATATTATGAGATCTATTTCTATCTTGAAAACTGATGTTAAGTTGTTGGTACATGGATACCGAATTGAAATGATGATTGTATGCAATTACATGAT